>CANTFL010001008.1:0-32713 GCA_947650285.1 Hyaloperonospora brassicae | reverse complement strand
ACTACTTGTTCGACCACTAGAACTAGCACGGTGGCGAAGAATCACATGGGCCAATAGAGCAGGCACCACATGTCTAGATCATGTTCACTTTCGATAAACTGCTTCCTCATTTTCTTTCTTCAGCGACGACTCGTCATCTATCGGCGAGAATGTCACGCCAAAGGTAATACTCATAAACTTGTCTGCTGCGATCATTTTTACATTGACATTCGTTGCTGTTGTCAGATTCACATAACCGAGTTACCCCATGCACAGTGCAAGTTTGATAGCTAGCAAAAACAGACCATGGGACAAACCTTCGTGCTTCTCACCACGATAATCGCTGCTTGAAGTAGTCAGCGTCTGACAAGGTAAGTAAGCGTGATGTGAGCTGATCTCATACTGACGCAGCAGCTTGTGATTAGATCTTTGAACTTGTTGCGATTACATTCCGTGCAGCTGTTGAGGAAGAAAGGCATTCGTCGTCATTGGCGTGCTTTTCGTTATTTATGAAGACGCATACACCTGTTTTGCCGAGCTGCTCTTTCCAGCACTGATCTGCAAGTCACAAACCACCCCTGCTGTTGTTTCGGCTCGTCGACGTGTGTAACTTAGGCGACGACTTCCTCTGCTCGCTGTCGAACGGTCGATCCTCTTCTGTAATTGCAACATGCATACTCTCGCGCACGGGCTGCGCGAGGTACTGTGAATGACGCACACGAGCTGTTTGTATCTCACCAGCGCATTTGATATTGCACATACTACAAGACGTCGATCATGGCAAAATCGGCTGTCGATCCTCAGCAAAACTCAAACAGTTGACCCCACCTGTTCTGTCGACGTCAGCACAATGACACTTCGACACGCGCATTCAAAGTGTCTGGTATCGCAGTCAACTTGCACGATGTAGATCGAGAAGTACTCGCCCACTGAACTCTTGTCGGCACCTGAGACTATTGCCGTGCTAACTTGCACTCTATCGCTCGTAGCAGGACCTGAATGGCTTTCTGTTGCTCGGTCACCCGCACCTTTTCGTGTTCCCAGTTAGTGACGTCAGCTTTTACAGTTCCCAGTGAAGGGTTCAACACGGTTTCAACTGTCGGTTTTGTTTGTCAAGAATCGATTCTCTTTCACTTGGGACGGCGCACAAACTGCCTTTCAACAGCTCGTCGCTTGGTCACATCTCACCACTCGTAGCGTTGTGCAGTCCTGTCAGCTCACTCGAGATTTCTTCCATGAACCGCAAGGATCTCAAGCGCAAAGCTCTAGAGCCAGTATTTGTGGCTGGAAAGATTGCAGAGCTTACGTCCGAGCTCAAGAAGAACGATGCCACGCTGCGGGAAGAGATCCAAGCGCTGCGTGACGAGATCAGCGATTTGAAAACGCAACTAACCAGCAAGACCGAAGAATGCAGTCACATGGAGGCGGAAGCTCAATTTCTTCACCCAGATGCCGTGATGGATCGTGTTCGAACGAAATATTGGCACCACGGCGACCTCAGCCTTCTTCGGCGGGCCATCGACCCACGGACGCGAAAGCTCCGCATCACGAAGAGCCGAGGCGATCGGTCTCTATACCTTTGTGATACAGCACCAAAGAAAGCAAAGAAGACGCACGTGCGCGATGGCAGATCTTCTAAGCACGAGCTGAAGCGAGAGTGCAAGCAATCACCAGGAACAGAGACCACGGATTCTCCATCTACCCATTCAACGCATGATGCTCACGAAAAGTACCAGGAAGAATCGGATGTTGATAGTGTGTCGACAAGGGGAGAGAAGGAACAGGATGAAGCGGGCAGTGACAGTGAGCCGCACAGCGACGAGAAGGCAGTAAGCGACTCGGACGCTGACAGTGGCTTGCCAACTGAAGCGAAGGTGCAAGGTACATTAGATGCTGACAGGGTCTTGTCAAGAGAAGAAACGGAACTGGGCAAACCGGACTCCGGCAGTCGTTTGCCAGAGCCACAAGAAGGCACGTCTGCAACGACGTTGCCGCAAGAAAAGGAGACGCAGATGCTGTGGCAGCACTAATGTACATACATTGCCGTAAAAGATTGCAACGAGTGACGTGCAAACGTGTAGCTCCTACTGACTGATGGCGTTGTGTTGTAGTCCAGGACGAGTTTCTCCGTACCGTGCAGGTTAGCCTCAAGTCGTACGTTCATGCGTCTGCCGTTGATGAAGCATATCATCGTGAGACGGTACGGGTGGATACAACTGCATCCAGTGGACGTGAAAATGCTGTCTACGGAACTGGCAGCAGTCGTGACCGACATGCGTCGCGGTTTGACTCGGCGAGGGTTTATCCCGTCAAGTTATCCTGTTTCCACGTCGCTATCCTATCGGGCCATCCGCCGTCAATAAATCCTGTTCGCACAATCGCTATCCTGTCGGTCAAAGCAGCGCGCAGAATCACGCATACCCAACAGCAACCCTCGAGC
Organism: Hyaloperonospora brassicae; assembly: GCA_947650285.1. Taxonomy (NCBI): domain Eukaryota; phylum Oomycota; class Peronosporomycetes; order Peronosporales; family Peronosporaceae; genus Hyaloperonospora; species Hyaloperonospora brassicae. The sequence continues at coordinate 30,294 of CANTFL010001008.1, read as the reverse complement.
ATAAAAAAACAAAACACGGCACTCGTGCAAAACAGCAGATTAAAAAACGCAGTTGATGCGCAGCGCGCTCTGTTTCGCTCGTGGCGTCGTCGTGTCCCTTTGCTTCCAAAAAACCTCGCGCTTTCCCACCCAATCCAGTGTGCACCACTCCAGCCACTCGCGCTTTCCCACCGAATCCAGTGTACACCACTTCCCCACTCCCCCTCCCCCCAATCCAGTGTGCACCACTCCAGCCACTCGCGCCCTCCCACCCAATCCAGTGTGCACCACTCCAGCCACTCGCGCTTTCCCACCCAATCTAGTGTGCACCACTCCAGCCACTCCCTGGCCCCCTTGTCACCACCGTACGGCACCGCGACAAGGTCTTGGACCACGTAGACCGACTGATGCACCTCCTGAACGTGACGCTGCAGCCGCCCACGGGCGTCCACCTGTCCGTGTACGGCAACTTCTCTGCCCCGCAAGCGCAGGAGTTCGTCGTGGCCCGCGGCAACGTGCTGCAGCTGCTGCGCCCCGACGCGGCCGGACGGCTGGACGTGCTCATCTCGACGCCTGTGTTTGGGGTCGTGCGGTCGCTGCAGTCGTTTCGCCTCACTGGCGGCGACCGCGACTTTATCGTCGTCGCATCGGACGCTGGCAAACTCGTGGTCATGGAGGTGGACGCCGCGCTGCGTGCGTTCCAGGCAAAGCACATGGAAACGTATGGGAAAACAGGCTGTCGACGCATCACGCCGGGTCAGTACTTGGCGGTGGACCCGAAAGGACGGGCAGTGGTCGTCGCAGCGGTCGAGAAGCAGAAGCTCGTGTACGTGATGAACCGCGACGCGTCCAGTCGCCTCACGATCTCGTCGCCGTTGGAAGCGCATCGCTCGCACGCGATTCACTTTGACGTGGTGGGGCTTGACGTGGGGTTTGAGAACCCGCTGTTTGCCTGTTTAGAGCTCGACTATGCCGATGCTGACGCAGATCCAAGTGGCCACGCGGCGCAGGAGGCCGTCAAGACACTTGTGCTGTATGAACTGGATCTGGGGCTGAACCACGTGACGAGGCGGTGGAGTGAAGACGTCGTGCGGAGTGCTAATATGCTTGTGGCTGTACCGGGAGGAGGAGATGGACCTGGAGGTGTCCTGGTGCTCGGGGAGAATACTGTGCAGTACAAGAACGAAGGCCATGTGGGATTGACATGTGCCATTCCACGACGAGAGCGAGAAGAGCGAAATGTCGTGATTGTTGCTGCGGCGACGCATAAGCAGCGAGATCTCTTTTTCGTGCTACTGCAGTCCGAGCTTGGCGATCTATATAAGATCTCACTCGAGCATTCTGGCACTGTCGTGGAGGAGATCAGGATTCAGTTTTTTGACACCATTCCAGTGGCAACAGCTATGTGCATTACGAAGACAGGACTGCTCTTTTGCGCGTCCGAGTTTTCCAACCACTATTTATTCCAGTTTTTGAGCGTCGGAGAAGGAGACGAGACAGCCACGTGCTCGAGTTTAGCGATGGATTCCACGAATTTTGCTACGTTTCCGTTGAGAAAGCTGAAGAATCTGGCACTGGCCAGCTTCATGCCGAGTCTCAGCCCTGTGACTCAGTTGCTCGTAGATGACTTGGCCCATGAGCAAACACCGCAGATGTACGCGTTGTGCGGCAACGGCAATCGCTCGTCGCTACGCGTGCTGCGGCATGGTCTTCCAATCACAGAAATGGCTGCGAGCGCGCTGCCTGGTGTTGCCAAGGCAGTTTGGTGTCTGAAAGAGTCGTACTCGGACCCGTACGACAAGTATATTGTTGTGAGTTTCGAAGACGCAACGCTGGTGTTAGAGGTAGGCGAGACGGTCGAAGAGGTGTCTCAATCTGGATTCCTGCGTGATCACGGATCTTTGTTGGTGGCGCTGCTGGAAGACGACTCGAAGCTTCAGATCCATGCGAATGGCATTCGACACGTGCCACGGTTCCAGCCTGTGACGGAATGGAAGGCGCCCGGAAAGAAGGTCATCGAGCGCTGTGCTGCCAATTCTCGTCAGGTGGTGATTTCGCTTGCCGGTGGCGAAGTGATCTACTTTGAGCTGGGCCAGTCTGGTGAGCTTGCGGAAAAGGGTAAACTGGATCTTGGGTTTGAAGTCTGTAGTTTGGACTTGGGCGAAGTTCCCGAGGGTCGCCAGCGTTTCCAGTTTATGGCTGTTGGTAGTTGGGACAACACGGTTCGGATCCTATCACTGGACCCCAACGATCTCTTTCGGCAGAAGTCTACGTTGGCATTGACGTCACACGCGCATACGCTCTGCCTGGCTCAGCTGCAAAACGAATCGTCGACATCGGACTCGGAGAACTCGTCGCAAGCGCTTTTCTTGAGTATCGGCTTGGACAATGGTGTGCTTCAGCAGTCGCTGATTGACCCGATTACAGCAACTTTGTCGAATTCTCGCTCGCGCTTTCTCGGCACGAACCCTGTAAAGCTGTTCCGCGTGGCAGTCGAAGGAAAGCGCTCGATTCTTGCACTATCGAGTCGTGCCTGGATCTCTTACTTCCATCAAACACGGAGGCACCTCACTCCGTTGTCGTGTGAGCTGCTTTCCCACGCAAGTTCCTTCAACTCCGAGCAGTGTCCTGGTGGTATTGTTGCGCTAGCGAACGACGGGATGAAAATTCTGACAGTGGATCAACTCGGAGACACTTTCAATCAGCAAAAGTGTAACTTGCGTTACACACCTCGCAAAGCAGTGGTCCACCCTCCATCACGGCGACTGATTATAATCGAAAGTGACCACAACGAATATGGAGCTGCTTACAAGAGGCAGAACGGTCTACAGATTCCCGATGTTCGAAGTGCCACTGAACAGGAGGACGAAGATGAGGACGAGACAAACGATGCGTTGTTGTTCGCACGCGGTCCTCTTCCCGTGGAGAAGGACAAGTGGGCGTCATGCGTGCGAATTGTCGATCCCGTGTCTTGTCAAACGGTAGTTTGCGAGGAGCTGGATGTGGACGAATGTGCCCGAAGCATAGCTACTTGTGTATTCCACGACCGTGGCGGAGAAGCATTCATTATTGTTGGTACGGTAACGAAAATGCAGTTGCATCCGCAGAAGGCGCCCGCGGGGGGCTGTTTGCGTGTGTACCGTGTCGTCGAAGGTACGCAGCTGGTGCTCGTCCACACGACTGAGATCGACGACATCCCGCACGCTATGTGCGAGTTCCAGGGACGGCTTCTCGTATCGGTCGGGCGGGCCCTTCGAATTTATGATCTTGGAAAGAAGAAGATGCTGCGCAAGTGCGAGAACCGCAGTTTTCCGTCCATTTTGGTAGAGCTGAAGGCTGCTGGCGATCGAATTTACGCATCGGATTTGCACGAGTCATTCCATTTCGTCAAGTATAAGAAGGATGAAAATCAGCTCGTGATTTTCGCTGATGACTGTGTGCCGCGCTTCATCACCAGTAGCGTCTTGCTGGATTACGACACGTTGTGCGGAGCGGACAAATTTGGAAACGTATTTGTGTGTCGACTTCCATCCGAAGTCTCCGACGAGATTGACAATCCCACGGGCAACCGTATTTTGTGGGACTCCGGCCTTCTCAATGGCGCGCCTAACAAGCTCGAACAGGTGGCTCAGTTCCACGTAGGGGACGTGGTGACTAGCATGGTGCGCGGCAGTTTAGTTCCCGGTGGAACGGAAGCGATCGTTTACGCAACAATAATGGGTCGAATAGGCGCTCTGATCCCGTTTACTTCGCGCGAGGACGTGGACTTTTACACTCATCTGGAGATGTATATGCGCCAGGAGCAGCCCCCGCTGTGCGGCCGAGACCACCTGTCGTACCGGTCGTACTTTATCCCGGTGAAGAACGTCACAGATGGTGACCTGTGCGAGCAATTTAGCACACTGAGTGCAGGAAAACAGGCTAGTGTGGCTGGAGACCTCGACTGCACGCCGGCCGAGGTGCTAAAGAAGCTGGAAGATATTCGCAACCGTCTGTTGTAGAAATGGTAGCTCATGCCTTTTGCTACAGTTTGAGAAGAAGTGCAGCTGATAACGAAAGAGCAGCAGTGACCGACAGCTACTCTCGCGCTGAAGTGGACAAGTGGCGTCACTGCACAACCCGAGTCGTCAACACGGTGTAGGTGCAATGTCCGTCGGGAGACGCGGTTGGCGGTCGCTGCCAACGGGAAACAGCAGTCTTTTTGTTTCCAGGAAAATCTCCTGCAACACGGCCACCTGTGGCTGGAACGTCTATGCGAAACAAACGTTATGCACAAAGCGTCAATACAATGACATCGATTGTCGTTGTGCTGTAACACCCCACCTCAAATGGCAGCACCATATCGTCTTGCCCCTCGACCATGAGCACGAGCGAATACACTACACTTGAGAAAGTGATGGCTTCGTTCACCGCCACGCCACAAATCTTGTCCAGGTCTACAAACTGGCACGAAGATAGGCCACATGGTCGAGAGCTGGGTGAGCTTTATCATCATCATCATCAATTATCGTGAACCTGCGTCTCGCCACCTTGCTGCTCAATTCACCACTGCGATGCTTCTTGCTCAGTCTCACACCAAGCGATGGCACCACCAGCATCGCCTCTATCACGATGTCGTCAACAGTCACAGCAACAAACAGTCCCGTCAACACTTTGTACACTTGTAGCAACAAGGGCTATGCCCACAGTATTGTTGCCCTACAACAGTATCCAAGCCGGCATACCTTCGACAATGACGCGTCCTGTAGCTTTGGTGATCCATGCAGCTGAAAATGTCAGTAGCAGCAGACCAACGAACAGTCGAGCAGAGGGTATTACATCCCATTCAATAGACGATAACAAGCCCCCGACGACGAGTACGAATGCACTGATCAAGCAGTAGACAGCTGTGTATCTCTTCTCAGAGATGTTGACCCCAGATAGCGCAAACTCTAGTCCCTCTTGTCCATATGCTCTCACGCGCAGCACCACTTGATCTCTCTGCGGCATGGTAAGGTCTTCACTTCCATCAATTTGTGTGCGACACACCGAAATGAAGACCAACGTCTCTCTCAGTAAACATAATGGCTACACGCGGATGAACAGCCCGTTCCTCGTTGTTGCTTTGCTTACACTATGTGCAATAGATTCTTGCAATTGCTATCAGGCTCACTATCGCAGTACCTCATTGAGCTACGTAGCCATTGCAGACGCGACACAGTTTGGTACTGGAAGTTGTGGTCTGCAACGTCGGTCTATTCGAGAAAGTCGAAGTGGAAGGAAAACGAGTGAGCTCGGTTTTGTTTGCATCAGGTGTGTCTTGGAACATATTGGGACGTCTGGTCGGGCACAGCTCAAAGACTGTGATTTGCTTCCCCGACAGCACGTTTTCAGCCAGTTAGTCTGACGCCCCGTACAGTAATCAACAAGATGAACGCATAACACATCGGTCGAATTGAGATTGGAGTCGCTTGTTGCCGTACAAATAAGCGGTGAGACGTTCCATTCGTTTTGTGGTCCTCAACAATAATGAGCAGTGCTCCCTACGATAAGTTGTCCTGCACAACCGTTTGACGTGCAGCGTATCGTCAAGTATGGCGTCCACCTATTGTGCGTGATAGCCGCCGATTATGAGCCATCGCTCAGATGGGCAATGTGGCGTTACAGAAGGAGATCTGAGCAGGTTTTGGCTCGTTCCGTCATGTAATAAAGGAAGTCGTCGACGATGCTATTGTCATGACGATCTGTTCGTTGGGAAGGAAACCTGCTTACGTACATCACACGTCATGGATGGATTATGTGCTGTATGCATTGCAGGTATAAGACAAAGGCCGTCCGATACGTCTATGGGCATCCTGGCAACAATCCCAGGATCACGCAAGACTTTACTCCTTTCGGTGCTCGTGAACCTCTCTGCAACGCACCACATTCTACTCGGCCCAGCGTAAATTCGGCCTTCTTCTATTTGTGACTTCTTACGGAAACCTTGTCGTTCGTCAGCTCTATCTGAGCATTCTCATCCTCTTTGATGGGATCAAAAAGCTTCAAAGTCGACCTGCTAGTCCGGACACGTAGCTGTCGAAGCTCACTCCTTCGAACCCGCTTTCAACCCCTGAAGCTCCCCTTCTTCGAACCATCGCTACTCCTCATTATCTCCATCGCATTTGATGAGGCATGAAACCAGCAGCCCGCTCTGTGCAATCGAGGCAATTGGTAATGACAAGCGAGATCGAAGAGTACTGACTAGTGCGTGACAGTCGGTTGGCCGACTTTGCAGGTATCGGCGACCTCACAACGCTCATCACAATCTATTGCAGTCTGCAGACACCAGCGGTAGTGTCGTCGCTAGATGCCGCGATGGTGCTGGCATCCGTCGGCTAGATCTTATGTGTTGCATCTCGTGAAAAAGGGGCTCAACCTTGACATTGGCAAGCTCCAGACCGTCCGTGACATGTGACGGAGAGAGCACTGCAATCCATGCGGTGACACTGTCATTCTACGGCTGAAGTTGCGCTTTTTCTACATTCGACGCCCATGGAAAGGAGGAGCGAATGTGGCTCACAACAATGCCACAGGTTATGGATGCATTGGTCGAGTAGATGGAGGTTTCCACCAACCTCTGCTTCGTAATTGACACCTCCATCTAATAGAGCCATAACTTCTCAGAGGGACCACCGCAGCTGCAGCGCGCGGTGGTCTCGTCGGTCGCAAGTTCCCACCAATCACCGCCCGACGTTTTATCCGCGAATCCCTGCTGCTCAATCGATCAAGTCAGCAGCTGATTCGATGAAAAGCGACCAGGGGGACCCCGAGATCCACATAGGGACAAAGAAAAACAACCACAAAGCGCTCCCGGAACAATGGACTCGATCTTCGGCGTTGTGGGCAAAGACTTCGTGCTGCTGGCAGCCGACTGCAAGGTCGCACGCAGCATCCTGGTCTACAAAGACGACGAAGACAAGGTGCGCTTCTGCATACACGTTTGAAGCGGTCTGTCGCTCGCGTAACACGCTTTTGCTTTGCGTCGTCCATGTGACTGGTTGGAGTGCAACGTCGTCATGGCACATACTGTGTAACACGCCTTTGTTTCGTCTGGCCTATGTGCTCGTGTGTGTGCTCTGCTTTGTCAGTCGATGAATCTAGATGACCACAAGGTGATGGTCACGTCCGGCCCTCAGAGTGACCGCTTGGCTTTCAGTGAGTACATCCAGAAGAACATGAAGCTCTACGAACTGCGCAATGGCGTGACGCTCGACGGCCCAGCTACCGCCAATTACGTGCGTGGAGAGCTGGCGCGCTTCCTCCGCCGAGCGCCGTACCAAGTGAATCTACTGCTTGGCGCGGTGGACGCATCTCCCGAGCAAACCAGCGAGCCGAGTCTGTACTGGATCGACTACTTTGGCTCGATGGTCAAAGTGAACTTTGGCGCACACGGCTACGGTGCACACTTTTGTCTGTCCATTTTCGACCGTGAGTGGAAGCCCGACATGTCGCTCGACGAGGCCAAAGACGTGCTCCGGAAGTGCCGCGCAGAGCTCGACCAGCGCTTTCTCGTGCGCAACGGCCAGTGGGCGTACACGGTGAGTGACTGAGTTTGTTTACGTATCAAAGACGAGATGGAAAAGGACTTGACCGTAATGTTGCTGTTGCAGTTGATCGAGCTCAGCGGTATCTCGCAGATCAAGCTCGAGTAGGTGCAAAAGGTGTTCGAGAGGACACGGAGTGAGGGAAAGTGGTGACGTAATGAAGGACATGATTCAGCTCGTTTTGGTCCATCCGGTCCATTTGTGATTGCGCATGGCACACTGCTACTGCAGATGGAAGGATCTCTTGTTTTTGATGCATGCGTATTCTGTCGCAGCGCTTGACCGAGTGTTGTGCTTTCGTGGCTGACACTCGTGGGCCCGATGGTGAGTCACGGTAGACGCCGTAGCTCATGTCCGCGAGGCAAACAAGACCAGCACGTCACAATCGTTGACTTACCACGAGACGACAAGATACGCGATGGAGGCAACTCACCGCTTTTGGTCTACGAGCGTATCGGTGTTCGAATCAGTGCATTGGTTCTGAGACTCTTTTCCATGTTGGAATCGTCGCGTTCGTTCAATATGCCTTGCTCAAGTTAGCACGTCAGAAGCTGCACTGCTGACGAAGACACGGTTGCTTGACATTGCTGAATGTCGAGTTCCTCGTTTTGTGCTGGGCATGACCATTCCGTGACCGCACATCTGTCTGGTATACTGGCGTTTGTTTTCGCGCTCCACTATTTTGATTAGCAGACGCTGCAGTCGTACGCAGACCTGTCCATCTGTAATGCACTTCCTGTAATTTACAACAACAGCGGCTTTGCTTGATCCGCATTCACCTACGGTTATAGCGATAAAGGTCTCGTTGTTTGACACAGCAGTTACAGTGGGTATCTCAAACGTCAAGTATGTGATGTCCGACGTTCACAAGCAATAGTGCACCTCGTCCCGTTGAGACTCTCGCGGAAGACCAATCTCGACACGAAAGTTCCAGTGATCTTGTCAATTCCATTTTGCCCATTCCTTGTTCTACGGTTGACACGCGCACTCCCGGTCCTGCAGTCATCCTCGCGGAGCACTGTTGCCCTAGCTAAAAGAACTTTATGTAAATAACTAGCAGCACAAAGAGCGCGACAGCAACGATGGGGCCATACTGGCGGTAGATGGCCTGCATGCGCAACTTCTTGGCCCCCCACTTTAGGTCCTTCGACCTGTCCGCCAAGTTTGACGAGATGCGCGAAACATCTGAGCAGAACGTGGCAGCAAACAACTGTGAGGGATCTCACACGATAAGCAGCTGCCTAGCGAATCATCGCACACAAAGTCCACGCAAAAAAGCTTACGTTCAACTCGCTCGCCGCGGTTAAGCACCTCTTGAATGTTCTTGCGCATGATGTTGTGAATGTCGGCCAGATCGTCGTTCAAGCGGTGCATGTTCTGGGACGAGTTCGGGTCCGCGTATTCTTTGCGCTTTTTCTGGATAAACTTGTCTATTTGATCAGCAACGAAAACACGTCAGACGCTACACGGCTGAGTAGCAAGTTCTAGCTGGTGCAGCCCATGGCCTGTCGACTCACCGAACTTGATGAACGCGTAAGGTCTAGCGGCTGTCGTGATCACGTCCCGCCAGTTGCTGCCGCTATCACGTTCCAGCTCCTCCACAAAGCCAACATGCACCTCCTCTAGATACAAGAACGCAAGGCGTTTCGGAAACCCTCGATCCGCCAGCGTCAAGTAGCACACTCCTTCCTGCATCAAGTAGCTGTGAAGCACACACATCATGACAACACGAGCAAGCAAAGTCACGATTAGTTGACGAGAATAAAGTCGATAAGCTTTACCGTGTAGTGCAGTAAAAGACCAACGTACTGGAAAGTGTAGGCCCCCGACTCGATACTGCACTTGGTCGGCGACCGCTGGTCCAGTTTCTTCAGAATCTGCTTGGCTTGCTGCTTATATGTGTCCAGATTGCCGTCCATGTCTCCCATAGACTCCATAGACGCGACCTGCAGCCAAGGAAGTAAGTAAGTAAGTAAGTGCCGTCGGTCCAAGTAGCATCGCAATGTCGCGCGTCATCGTAATGAATGCCGTGACGATCGTTTTGATCAGGGGCAAAGCTGGTAAAAAGTATCGATACGATAGAAACCAGCCTATGCGGGATGTCGCTTGACAGGGATATGTATGGATACATTGCGGTACTGTACTGTAAAGTAACGATATCGATGCGCACACACAGAGACACATACCAAATGGATCTACAAACAAAAGCACATACAACTTGACTCAACAGGGGGTCGTGTCAAACACATACCAGCAACATGCCGTCGGACACGCGCGCTACAAACGTCATGATCGGCATGACGGCGCGTGGGCTCTTTCGTTCGGAGTGTCGCCGTCGCTCTGTTCGCGGTGATTCGCTTTTAAATTACTTACGCGGCCCGCGCTTTGGCCCAGCGAGAGCTCATGTGATTTAGTGTGGCGTACACTAAATTCGCACCCATCCATGACGTCGTCGCCGCCGCCGTACTCGACGGCGCACGTGGACAACTGCGCGCTCGGCGCGTGGTACCACCAGCTAAAGCACGTGGCTATCAAGAGCGTCATTGTGGATCTGCCGCCCGAGTTTGTGTCGGTGCTACTTGCGGACGGCGTGACGCTGCCACAAGCTCCAGTGTCGTCTGACGTAAACGAACCCGAGGAAGACGCCGTAGACGATAGCGTTACTTCACTCTCCGCCACCCAGCGACGCGCGATTGCGACCGTTCGAGCGCGCGTGGAGCACGTTCTGGACGAGTTGGGAGGCAAAGCCTTTGTCAAGACCAAGTGGAGCGCGCCCCGGGACGCGGCGTGGATGCTCGGGACGCTGAAGTGCACGAGCTTCGACGACGTGTTCCTGTTACTTCAGGCGTCCGACTTTATCGTGCACGACCTCACGGAACCTTATGCTGGTTGTACGCTTGATAGCAGTAACAGCGACCACGAGACGACGCGGACTCGCTCGGGGAGCTACTTGGTGCTCAAGAAATGGTGCAACTTGCTGGACTCGATGCTGTTCCGGTGCTTTGTCGTTGGGCATCGTCTCGTAGCAGTGTCGCAACGCAATTGCAACGAGTTCTTTGCCTTCCTCGTCGAGCAGCAAGAAGCGTTCTGTGACCTGCTGCATGCGTTCTACGCGACAAACTTCCGGACACGAGGAGGCGAGACGTTTGTATTTCCAGACCCCGACTACAGCTTTGACGTGTACATTGACAAACGTCGACGCGTGTATCTCTTGGACATCAACGTCTTTGGCAGTGTCACGGACACGCTGCTCTTCTCGTGGGAGGACTTGATGGAGTTCCAGACAGAGGCGCCAGCAAGACCACAGGACGTCGAAGACGAGCAGCACACGATCGATTTCCGCGTGGTCGAGTCGGAGCAGGGTATCCGCACAAACCCGCTGAGCGAGTATCGTGCACCGACTGATCTAGTGCAGCATCTGGCTGGAGGTGCTGGCTTTGACGCCTTTATCGAGCAAGTCAAGCGCGACAACGCCACTCACGGCAACAACGATCAGTGAGTGACGTGGGAAGGCGACGAACGTTCAGAGGTCGGCAGTCGGTGCAGCACTTGCCGCTAGCAGTTTATTCGGTATAAATTAAAAAAAACTTGTGCTTACTCGCTCATTCCAGACAAGTGAAAGTGCGATCACTGGTGGCTTCTCGCACTTGTCTTCGCCTGCAAGTTGCAGTCACCATCGTCGTCTGTTCTTTTCTACATGGGATACGCGCTTCAAAACTCAATGTCTGTCCTGTCCGATGCAGACTGCAGCGCCGAGCTGACTGATTCAGTCCCTTCCGAACAAGTAGCAGTAGCAGCAGCAGTCCGCGGCTCACACCAACTTGCCAGTCATCGATGTGCGCATTCCAATCACTTCAAAATCTACCAAACCGGTAGCAGCACCACCACCACCAACAGAGACTGCGCTTGATCCGCAGCTGTCGCCGCTGTCCGCTGTCTGTTGTATCGAGCACTTGTCAAATCCAGACCTAGAGCTCGTACGAGCCACGAGCAGAGTCGTTGTCGTCGTGGTGGTCCGGAAACTCATCGCTGCCTTTATTGCTGTGCCCGCTAAGCTGACTGCGCTGATCCACGTCAATGCTCAAGCCAGACGACATCTCGTAGCTGTTACAACTACTACCACGTGAGGAGCGTGGCGACTCCTGAGCGCTCAGGTACGAGTCGTTGTCCTTGGGTTCCATTGCACTCAGCCATAGATTCGTGCCATTAGCGGCAATGTTCTGCCCACCGTCACTATGTGTCGAGTCCACATTGATATCCAATCGGTTCGCTGAGCCCGGGGACGTGACGGAATTGTCATAAAACTGAGCATAAGCTCCGCCTGCTGTGACCGTCCCAGCAGGCGGTGTCTCTGTGCTGTTCATCAATCCGTTGCCAGCTCCCATCGCGCGTGGATTGTGCGAGTTCTGGCCCGTGAAACCCACTGGTGTGGGGTTGAACCCCTTGTCCATCGACAGCTCAAAGGGCGACAGGGGGTCGTCTTCGATCTCGCGTCGACGACGAATGATGCACATGACGATGACGGCCATAATAGCGACTGCAACGACAATGCCCACGACTATGCCAATGACCACACCGGAGCTCATGCTCGACGCACTCGACGTGTCCGAAGCGGGTCCCTCAGCAGCCGACGACGAGCCGGAACTTGTTGTTGTCGTGTTTACCATACCATCAGGTGTCGGCAGCCCCGCGGAAGGTACTGCTGGCGACGACGGGGTCGAACCTGTTGGCGCAGCTGACGGAGGCGTACCTGGAGGAGGCGCAGTCGGAGACTCGGTGGGTGGAGCAGGTGGTGTTCCTTCGGACGGATTCGTCGAGCTCGTTGCGTCCGGCACAGACGGAGCCGGTGCTTCTTCTGACGACGGCGCGTCGGGCGCGTTGGGTGTCGTCGCCGGTGGCGTCGGTGTACTTGCGGGAGGAGTGTCCGGAGTAGTAGGCGGCGACGGCGCTTCCGGTGTTGTAGGGGTACTGGGAGGGGTACTGGGAGGGGTACTGGGAGGGGTACTGGGAGGGGTACTGGGAGGGGTACTGGGAGGGGTACTCGTAGGGGTACTCGGAGGGGTACTGGGAGGGGTACTGGGCGTTGGCGACGGCGGCACGTCTGGTGGTGGGGTACTCGGCTGCTCTGGTGAGGGCGTCGGAGTTGAGCTCGGCGAGCTGTCGGTCGGTGTGGACGGCGGCCCCTGCGACGGAGTGGACGCAGGAGTACTGGGGCCGGATTCGCTACCCGCACTGCCATTGAGCTGCAAGTATCGCTGTACGGCTGAGGTCAGTTGGCGCACGTGGTGGTCATCGCCAGGCACCGCACGTGCTTGTGCGTCTGCTGTCGGTCGCCAGACCGCGTCCTGTGCGTGGGACGTGGGGGTCACGCACCCAGCGAGGACGGCCGAGACGAGTACGAGCGCGAGTTTCATGGCCCCACTTACTTGTTCGAGCGCGAGCGAGTGCGTGCAGTGTATTGCACGGAGTGTGGTGCGGCAGACGGCGTCGAACAAATTGACGATCGCGTGGTTGCGAGACGGCGAGCAGAGGTGGAGGAGGAGGCACGAACGGCCGAGGAATGTGGGAATGGGAGACGTGGCTTTTCCCTCGCGTGACTGGCGCTCTCGCTCTCTCTATGTATGAGTGTGTGTGTGTGTGCATTTATGTGTGGGTTCGCCGCGTAGGGGGTACGCTTGCGACCATCAGAAGAAAAGGGAAGGGAGCTGCTGGGATTACTTACGCCTGGTGCTGGCACCTACTGTCAGCCAGACGGCCGGGCAGCCAGGCAGCCATCGATTTTCGATTTGAGTACGAGCGACCCATTTCTGGACGCACTTTGGGTCGAGTTGTCGCAGGAAGGCGTTCGAACAGCGACCCGCGCGAGGGCATGTTGGGTAGAAAAAGAGGACCATATGTCTTTTCAGAGGCTTTGCGCACGACCGGCAGGAGGTCGCACGTATGTAGAGAAGCGACTCGCCGTCTGTTTTCGACGCGGGTGTTGCTTGGGCAGCGGCTATGTTGCACGTAGACCCGTGGACGACGTCAGATGGACGTGCGCGTGAGGCAAAAGGAAACACGGGACTGGAGTCGACATGGAATGGCTCGTGTCGGATGCACGTCACGAAACGTGGGCACTCGAGTTGAAGGTGCGCGACGTGGGTGAATCAGCTGTTTTTTCTGCCGACGAGCGAGCGAAAAGATGCAGTATTGCACAACGATCGACTGACTGGCTGTTTCCTTTGACCAGCCGTAACGGAAGCTGACTTGTAACGTTGAAGACCATGTCGCAGCAAATGATAAACATTGAATCCACGAGCTAATTGCGTGTGTTAGGTGAATGAGGAGAGCCAGTTGGTGCAAGGGCCCTTCACTACACCTTTTCGAGGTCGGTTTCAAGCACGTAACGACACAATAGCAACTTCACGGGCATCGCTTTTGCAAACAAACACAAGCGATCGCGCTCGGGTGTAGCCGTTTACAGCATGTCATCTCGTCCGCTACTATGCCAAACGAATGAAACACAAAACTGGTACTTCCTGCTGAAAAGTACGCTGGCGCGGTGGTTCTTCAAGCAGATTCTAGCGTCCCGTCATGTCTCGTCGAGGTATTCCTGTCCACCACTTTTTATAGTTTCGTTGCAGTTACCTTTGCAGTGATTCGTCTCATACACAGGCGCCACAAAGTTTCTACCCCTTTGGCCGCTGAAACGGAGCGCAGAAGTTGCAACGCCCTCAGCTACAGACCACACCGATTTTGTTGTTGCTGTCGTTCGGACGGGATCGGTAAGCTCAGTTCAGAGCTTTCAGCAGGACTAGCCGCACGTGACGACTGTCCTCAATGCTCTCTTCGGGCATTCGTGCGATTGTCAAGTCCACGCAAGTAGCAGCAGATCGTGTTCCACTTCTGTATAAAACAGGGATCATGCCTACGTATATGCCAACAAATCCTCTCACATTATGTGCAGCCCTTTAGTTCGTCTAAAGCTATCAGGCTAAGCGGCAATGGCGACAACTTCCATCCTAGACGCACGTTTTCAAGTTTCCCGCCTGGGCGGTGCTCGATTCAATTTAGTTTGCTCAATTTAGAGAAGTACAAGCAGCTGTAGCTTGCAGTTACAGCTGCTTGTACTTCTCTAAATTGTCAAGCTATCGCGCGACAATCGCCATTTTATCGTTGCTGTGCGGGTCGCTTGCTTCTTCAGACGAGTGTCTCACGCAGCACACAAAGTGAGCGTCTGCACCGAAGTCACGACACAAAGACAACTGACGCGAGGACAACTGACGCGAGGACGGACATGCACAATTTGGACAAGACAACATGTAGACGAAGTCTGTTGCTGTGACATCTCAAACTCTGGACATTGACGAATAAACCAGCTCAGAAAGGATGTTTTACGTGTTGATAAGCGTGAGCGCGATTATAGGTGCTTATCGGGTCACACGATGAAGAACCGGAGCTTTAAGGTCAAGTGAAACAATTGTCACACACAAATTGTTCGTAACGAGAGGACCCCGTTACATGACTTAGACTCGAACAAATGCCCGTGCGAACATTATGGGTTTCGGTAACATTCTCAAATGTTGATTTATAGGGTAACATTTGGTGACTTCTGCTTATTGGTTGACACTGGCCATTACACCAACCAACAAAGCGTCTAAATCAATAATGAAAGCGCTGCGCGTTGCCAGCAGATAGTTGCAGTTCGTGTTTGCATTGATAAATGGTCAAGAAAGGCTCAAATATATGTATTGATAAGCTGCACCATACTACGAACATGTATCTTTTTACCTTAGGCTCACGTGTTCTCGCAGGTCCATTCGCTTCCTGGGCACGTACGCGTACGTGGGGTTTCGTAGCACTAAAAAAGACCGTTATCAATGGAGCTTAACCGATACTGTCATCAGTATAATCGAGGTGTTCCGTTGCACCTGGTTGCACGTCGCGATTCGTCTAACGATTACAGTCTCATCCACCCTGATTAGCGGTGAATTAGGGCAGCTTCCACGTGAAGGCTTTCCCCATTCCAGTGACATCGGATGGGCTACTGCCGAAATAGTAAGTTCGACCGTAGGTTCCCCGGTCGTAAGTAACATGTTGTATGTCTAAAGGAAGACGAGTGACATCCCGCAATTGCCAAATTTATACAGCATAGACTTGATACTGCTGAAGAAGAGATAACCTTGTTTCACCATGGATGTTAGAAACATCCAGAATGTAAGGGGGACAAGGTGCTTCCCAGTTTGAAGTGTTGAGACAACAGCAAGCTAGTGCTGATGTTGGCGGGCTGACGTATGTGCATCGAGCCGAAATCTAGAAGGTTCATATCTACAAGTTCACGGCGGTCGAGGGAAACTCTTTGCAAATAAATGTTGTCAATCTCGACGACACCATCGAAGCTCGTCTCGGCAAAGAAGATGCGAAGTAGGTGATGTTCGGCATGTCCAACTTGGTGGACGTGCCAACACCTAGGCCCTTACGGCGCAAGCTTCGGAACCATTCTCGGTCGTATAATACATGCAGGGAGCGACTTAGACAAACGTATAGGCCGCCGCGTGCCGGACGTAGGACTCATGATGAGCTCATGCACTTAAAGTAGGGTAAGCGTGATATATGTACACTAACGTTTGACACATACAACATCTCTTGAGTTGTATCGTGTGTAAGCCCTTTGATGAGCAAATGCATATTACTGTATTCATCGACGGTCTTGCGGATGCTACCGATAAGACACACATATTCCGCCTGGCATTGGAGACGTTTGAACAAGAGATTCCGTGGTAATTATGAGTACTTTAGCTTGAGGCCACCTTGAGTTAGTTTGGCATCCTGTATCCCACCTACAAGACAGGGAAGCGTAGATTAATAGCGCATGCATTGGCATCGGTTATGTCGAGAGCGAAATGCCTTGCTATCATGCCAACACCCAATTGCAAAGGCGCAATCAACGTCATAACTTAGAACACTACGCCTATGAGTGCAGCACCTTACGCCCAGAGTCGCACAACATTGAGCGGAGTGATCGCACGTCCCGAAGGAAGCCAAAGAAGCGCGGGTTCGACGTTGTTGGGAAGTCGCGAACGGTCAGGGTCAGCGGGTGGAGACCCTACTCATCCAGAAAATTGGAGAAGTCTTGAAGTTCTAGACGATAATCATTCCATCCTATAGTCGCCGTGCATTCCTGATCGTAGTGATGACGTATCCCTCATTGTCATGGAGATTGAAGTGACAAACGGCACTTCACCCCGATCCTAGTCGCAAAGGATGCGTTTTCGCACTTTTCGAACGCCTAGATGCTAGAAATGTGTAGGATCAAGTGTTGGTCGCGAAAAGCTTCACACGAGAATGACGTGCGCCTTGGTAGAAACGTAGAATGGGGATAACTACGCATTAGGAGATGAACAGTACGATGATACTTACATTCCACTAGAATTGGCTAACAATGATGTCATCCGTGATTTACCCTGGCTCAGAAGATACAATCCATGACATAGTTGGTAGCATCGATCCGTGAAGACATCTGTTGCTTGCCTATCATATGTCCATCTGGTGGACGTACTAGAGCGTCAACAACAATATGGATGTTCTACGAGTGAGTGCGATAGCTTCACTTGTGTTATTGTCATTTAAAAGACTTCACAAGATCTCAGTGTGGCAACCAACCACGCTGTGAAGCTTCTAGCGGCGGCTGTGGTCCTATGCAAAAAGCGCCAAAGTACCAAAACTCGAATAAGTCAAGTGATCCAGGACGTAAATGAATGTCTAAAAGGCAGCCTCCAAGGAATAGTAAAAGTGTAATCGAGAAGCGGCAACGTGGTAATACAAGAATGAATGGATATTACATCGAAAAAAGGATCTCGCGGTGGTACCATATTGAAACTTGAGGGAATAAATGAGGTGGGTATTAGGAACGTGATAGAATAAGTTCCCAAGAAGACATAGGGTCATATAGCGTCTTGACCAATAACGGGTCTAGAATAGGTGCTTGTACGCTCGGTCTACATCGATTTATACTAAATATACTCGGAGATTACTCACTTTCCAAATGTCGAGTCTAGAAGCGTTTTGTGAGATCATTTGTAATGGCATAGTCAATCAGGTCTGAGGAATCATCGCAGAGGACGAACTAGTAAACGAAATTTGGTTCGGCAATGGTTCGAATGAATAGAGCAAACGAAACTTGGAAAACTTATCGATGAAAGGAAGTGCCTTTAAAACGACAAATCGGATAAACTGATACACGCCTAATTCTGAAAATCGTCAAGGAATTATCATATGTATACATTTAAATATCTCTCTAAGAAATATACTTGATTCCGTACAAATTTATTTGTATATGGATAATAGCACTCAATACGAATCGAAGTGAAAACTGGCAAGCAGTATAATGTAACGAAGTAGTGACTACTGCCTAGTGGACAAGCTACAGCGATCGGCAAAACTTTTACCATTCAAATATCAGCGAAACATGCGAAATTTAACTTCCCCACACTGCCTACCGACCATATGTGTGCGAAAGGCCACATGAGGAAGTATGATAGTGCACCCATTATCAAACGGAATGCTTCAGCGGTACCGGATCCGACACTGATACCGATGGGGAGCTTAATTCTAGATAGTATGTCAAGTGATGTCCTCTTTTCGTCCATGGATGGGGACAATGATATCTATTCCTATACATATAAGTGAAGGAACATCCCGTACGCAGCAGTGAGCTCCCCAGCGGTATTCTGTGGGAGAGATAGCAATGACAAAAGAGCTAAGTAATCCCATGTCACATCCAACAAATCGTAACGTATTCGTTCAGATCTGTGCGAGCTTTTTTACCAAGCCAATTTGACGACGTATTCGTCTATAGACGGGCAAAACACGGGAAGACAAACGATAGATGTAGTTCATGATAAATTCTCTTCCGGAAGGGTCACAGAAGCGCAAGAATAGGCTGGACTTTAACCTCAGGAAGCGTGCATTTTCAGATAGTACCATACTACTTCTCATTCGTATTGTAGGTAAAAACTGCGCAGGCCCTGATCCAGGCCCGTCTGTCCAGTGTCAGTAGTCGATGTCAAGGGTCTTCGAGGTATTTTGGCGTAGAGACGTACTTGCAGAATTAATCTCGCAACGACGCCGTGAATACCGTTTTTTTTTCTTGTTTGTTGAAGAAAGCTATAATTGGTATTATAATGCTGAGTGTCAGCACTCCGTAGAAGTTATCACGTAGATTTTGAACAATCGCTCTTATTGACGCTTGCATACCTAAACAGAAATTTCATGTGGTCTTTGACGCCCGTGATTTCTCAGTCTACTAGACGTTAATATAGACCGTTTATTTATACGTACCACTACCCATTGCGTACGGCCGTTAACAGCCCACACTTCTTACATAGCGTGTCGAGGTGGGTGTCATCATTCGCGGAAAACTGCTCCGGGGGTACAAAGTAGGACGAATAGACGTCTATGGCGACAAGCTTTAGCCGGTCTTATGTCAATCCAGCTGCGCAGTACAATAGTGAGGATAAGCTTGTTGTAACAACGGTGATTCACAAAGTCCCTTCATCGAGTCTGCTCGACGAGGTGAGATATTTTTATACAAAAGATAAATGATTGTGCTTTTGATTAGGTACTTTTCTCATCCAAATAGGCAAGCTTTAGATGCTTAATGCGGCGAATAGGTCGTCGAATCGATACACGACCCAATATGCGATGCTGTATTATAAATCTGTTGCCGAAGATACATCACGTGTGGTCGTTACCTATAAAGATATGAGACTGCGTAGTACATAAGAGTACTTCCATGCACTCAATAAGTGGGCGTCACGGCCTTAAGAATACTTTTCTTCCGTTCAGACGACAATAATACTAAATACAGTAGTATCACTTCGTGCGCGAGTACATCCGCTGATTCGATGCTTGTCAACGTATCAAGCCTATTCTAGATACCGAATTGCCCAGTAGCCTCTAATATTTCCGGTAGAGTACTAGGACTCCGGTTATATAAACAAGATGTTCGGAGATATCGCTTGACAAACTTTATTGACCAATTATTCAAATCTTTTACTGTCTAATGGCAAGATATGTAAACAAGTTGTTAGAAGATATCGCTTGACAAATTTTATTGAAGCTTTATATAAGTTTTGACGCCTAACGGCAAGGACTGTTACAGGTCTCGACGTTGGACTTCAAAATTCTTCATGATTAGCCATGATGTGACAATTTGAAGGATGGGAAAAGGAGATATGGAAGGCACATGGGGCGATCCGGATACCAAGACAGATGAGACTGGGAATTGCGGTCGACACATGAGACTAGCACATAACGACGGGCAGTCTGAACATACACCATGCGCAACTTAATCTGATTTAGAAAGTTGCAAGCCGTTTGACGGCAAGATGTAGCGTTAACGGAGGATTTATTATCGGATGTGTTATACTTTTATTTTCTACATGGTTTGCACGATCGCATTTACTAACAGCTTTCAAATCTTTGTCTTATGTAAACTCGTAGATAGTCAAAGAATAGATTTTTAATAGTCGTTTTAACAGTATGGATCATTGTATTGCTTTCCATATATCTGTTATTAGAAAATCTGGGGTTTTGTCTTTCTTGACGTATCCTTTCGACTATATGGAACGCCCATGAGCTCTCTTTCGATTGGAATCCTCGGCTCACAGAAAATTTTTGGCAACTTGTGCTCCATTCCATATGCACACTGTCAAAATTTTTGACTTTTGACCAACCTAAAGCTGATAGAATGGACGTGGTGATTGTGTTCTGGAACAGTTTCTGCATACGTAACATGCCAATTGTGTCCGGGAACAGATTCTATGAGAAAATATCCACTCGTTTTCGAGTTGGAGTAAGGTTTTGCAGGTGACAAAATCTGCCATATACAAATTGGTACATGCGTCAACAATTCGAACACCATACTTCGTGACTGTATTACGTCCTTTACGCACTCCCTCGCGTTGTTAGAGAAAATATTTGCTACAAGGGATCGAGAAAAAAGTGTTCTAGATCTTGCTATAAAACTCCACGTAAACGTCAACGTAAAATTTAATGATATCGATGTGGTCAGTAACAATAAGACAAACGTCTTAATAGCGATTAATCTATTACCGAATCACATGGTGATGACGCAACTGGTATATTCAGCATTCTTCACGACTAAAGCAGCCGGTACCATGTAGCTCTCTCTTTAGAAGATAATGGCCCCTACTTACTGCGACTTGGGCGCAAAAATTAAAAAGTCGGTTTAGAAGATAATTAACTACTGGCACGGGTAACAGTGATTTGTTTCGTGCAGGCACACACGTAGTGACTCTTATGAACACCTGTGAGCTAATACCCAATTACATCGGTACGTTATGTGTATTGCTTTGCCGAAGCAACGCATTATCGATAAACCTAACTCGCAGGATTCGTGAGCGTCATACATTTTTGTGTGGATTCTCCGCCCATAGTGTTTGTATGAACCCCTTTCCGACGGTGAGGATGACCCTCTAAGATCAAAATAATCCATCCAGTTTTTGCGCTTACGTTCCAGGTGTCCAAACTATCCGTGTGATCAAATAAGGTCTCTACACGTAATGTGAAGATTTCTTAATAATAGTCTGCCATATTGTCGTTCAGGTAAATTATTACTTTTTCGGTAGTCGTCTATGCGAAAGCATACTTTGTGCGATTCTCTACACATTACCGGCTAAGTTCATTTGCCTTTCTTGCCCATGTAAGAGGTATTGGTGTAGCTTAAACGGTTGCGCTAATAACCTTTTAACATCACGATGTAATATTGTAGATCAAATTACGTTTCCTGACACGATCGCATCCGTTGATGTATTTGCGCGGTGTAAAAGTTATGCTAAAGCTTATTTAAAATCACCGTGACACTACTGGAGGACTTTGAACCAGTTACCCCTTCCGGTGTCGATCGTTTACGCATTTATATACAATAGCTGGAAATCTCACTTCCAATAAACGGTGATTGATCTTGGTATCGCCCAGACGTACGGATATGTTCAACCGATGTATTCAAATTAAAAAATGGACTCCTATGGATCTATATAAAGGTTTTGCAAGGTAGATACTTTTCCTTTATCTCAGAAGAGATACGCGCTGTTCGATTGTTCCGATATAGAAGGAAGACATCCCTATGACCACGGTTAGCTTTATCAATACGACTCTGACACGTGTCGCTCAAAATGAAATAGATCAAGCAACGCTTATGAGATAAACGGTGCAACGTTTCATGACCACCGGCTGAATGGGTGTATCACATCCACTAGATCGGCATAAATATATTAAAGCCATGCTTATTAGCCTATTCAAACAAAATGTAAATGGATGCATTTCACGCTTGAGCTAACATATTACCGTCACGGTTACAGTACTCATTGTACTATCGATTTCTGAAGAATTGGGCAAAGTACGATTAGTGGTGTTCAACATGAAAACCTTTCGCGCTAACATCAAGGAAGTATACCCTTGACCACCGTAATACGAGACGTTTTGATCCGTCCAATTTTGATTTCAGAACGTCTATCTCAATACTGATGTGGCGGTTGCTACGAATTCTCATGAACATCAAGCCGCAATATTTTGCGGTCTATATTCCGCTGAGTGATGTTAATTCAAAGCAGATTGATCACGGTCGTCGCGATCTATTTTATCGCTTCGACAGCAGTGACACCTACTCAAGCCATCTCTAGTATCTTAATAGACGATGTTCCCGTGTCGTCAAATTACGTCGCGCTCATGTGCGATCGACTAATCCCAGAAAGCGGGTACTCTGCCGCATTGGACGGCCCAAGCATATTTACGTCGATGGTGTCACAACAATTTCCACCAAATTTTAAGTCATCGCCTCGCGACCTCAGCTTTACCCAAAGGCTCATGAGGCGGTTTGAGTCGGGTACAGCGCACAAAATTTCCGAATGTATGACATCCTGCATGGGCCATCGTTGCTGATTGGACTTGCCGCCGATTCCGATAGAGTGGATGCACTAGCTAAACATGTCGCATCACCACGTGAATCTGAAAAGGATGATGTCGCAGGATGATTAGCAGCATCAGCCAGTGAAGAAGTACATGCTGATGGTCTCTGGATACCCTTCCTCAAGCATCAGCATCCGTGCACCCGCGTTTTTGGCAGCTTTGCCTGCGCACCGCATGCGTTTTTTAATTATGCGATGAGATTCGACAATGATTTCGACAGACCAAAAAATTGCTCCATTTACTATAGCAAGCCAGGAAGTACCATGCTGTCACCAATCAGTTGTCGATCAGTCACTTAAGTATATGATAGTTCAGTGTGTACGTAACGGTTCTAGACAGTTAAGCGTCATTTACACCTAAAATGAGTCAATTTATATATGGTTTAATAAAATATATTAACTGATATTTACTGACATTTACTGTCCTTCGTAAGTATCGGATTGATGTTAAAGGAGAAGATAACATTATGCACTGCTACACTCCTTGGGTAATATCATTCATTGCAAATTTCAACTAAGATGCCAATCTTCACTAGACGCGCGCAATGGGTTGCAATCAGGTGCATATATTTTTATATAGATATCGATATAGATATATAGATTGTAGTTCGAATCGAAAAATTGAGATCATAGATGTTTTATATGAAGATTGAAGTCTGATAAATGTAGCTCAAATTGTTTCTTCGATACGTGTTCATGGAAAAGACTTAGCTTCCTCTGCACGTGCAGTGTATGTGACGATCGTAGACACATGTCTACAACGTGTCAGTGTAAGTATCTTGTGCTATATCAGCAAGCGGAGGGTGCCTTTTTCAATGTAGAACATCGGCGAATCCAGTTTATTTCGGTATCAGAGATTAATTTAAATTATGAAAGAGACCCTGAAGACACGAGATTGGAGTACAACGATGGACAGGTAGAATTTTACAATCAGCAAAACGTCATGGCACAAATTGTCCCAGGAAAATCATTGCTGAAACAATCGAAGATGTACCAAACGATAAAGAGCTATAGAACACACAATAGAATCCTTTGATTTTCGAAGAAACTTTTGCTGGACATTACGAAATTAACATGTCCAGATGTTGCTAAATTTGAGATCCAGTTATCTTTCATCTGTGAAAATCCTTCACAACAAGACAAGGATGATTTTATACGAGCTAAGCTTGCTTATGAAACGCCGACGATGAATCATTCTACAGCGGAATTAGACATGATAATCTGCAGGTGGCGTTATTAAGTAATAGGAACGGAAGCTGCAGTACTAACGACTAGATCTCCGGATTCGTAAGAATATAGATCATATCAATGGTTGCTAAAGTGTACCCAAAGCACATTTTCAACGCACAACGCGTTCAGTTCAGCGGTACTAGATTCCATAGCATTGATTCTGCATGTAAAGAAATAAGTGTCACTGACGCGATCGGTTCTGCAAAACATGGGTTAAGAACAAGTAAGAGAAGTTTGAAATGTCACTGCACAATCAAGGAAAATCAAACTTGCAAATCCGGTAAGCTATACGAAAAAAAGGTTCGTGTATACACTACGTTTCTGACAATCTTGATAGTGGGGAGCAAGGCATATATTAATAAGACTTAAACACGGAATAATGGCTTACAAATGTGCCCTACCCAAACATAAGACTAGACCAGAAACAACAACACGTATACTAGATTACTCAATTTGTTTGCGCAAGAATATCAGGTATCGAATGCAGCACATCGTGTTATTGTTTTTATTGGCAGGAATATATTGCATAGCTATTGTACAGTGGTTTTTGCTACAGGATTTCCGGTAAATACATAATATATGGATATTGCTTTTGCTTTACACTTTCGCGTAGTGTATAAATTCAATTCGTACGGATCATTAGTGCACCAAGCCTGACACCTTAGCTATGTATAATAAACATAATTTGCTGCGCAATTTTGGGGGAAAGTGAAATATAATATTGCTATATAATCATTCACTAAGGTGGCGCCCAGTCTTTCTGTTTTTTGTAGTAGGTGTTCCTATCTGTGTGCCGACTTGTATATCTTGACATTACTGTTTATGACCGTCGGTAGTACTAGTCCCATACATTGTAAAGAACTAAAGATATGTCGATATTGTTAAAATAAGGCTAAGAACACTGGGCTGCTGCGAGGGTATTCGCAAAGCGATCTGGTCATATGCCGATAATAATTTTGAAAAATCTCGTCGATTGTAGTTCTTTAAAAGCCAATCTGTCGTGCAGATTCATATCTTTGATAGTTCACGTGATCTGGTCTGATCCTGGTTTGTGTCACCTCAAAAAAATCTTAAGATTGCTAGATCGGACTTCAACACTATGTTTTTCTGGTCATTTTAGTGTTCATGTGACCTTAGTAGCAGCGCTTTATGTTTTTTAAGCGTTTAAGGCACAACAGAGGGTTTGTGCCTTTTTGAGCATAAGAATAATTATATATTCATTTTGCGTAATACCAAGCAGTTCTTGCCTGGAGTGGGACATCGCTTGTCGTTGTAGAAAAAGTGAATACTGAATTACTTGTGCATTTCAACCACGCTACTTTCTTACAAAGGTATGTGATGCTTCAACTCTGCAAAGTCTATCTTTACAATTATTGGGTCTTGTGATATTAATTTAATTGATCCAGTACTTAAATGGACGCACATATCAGTACGAGACAAATCCAGGTTTCCTGTAGTCCGAAATTAATGGTGGTGTCTTGATACTGGACTATCGTCCCAATTATATGTACTTGCTCCGATGCAGCATCGAATATCGAATGTTATCTTCACTGCTCATCATTTCAATTTGATGGTAGATACACATCAGAACGTCAACAGATTTTTTAAATTGTACATGGGTTTTGTGTGGTGTTAGGCGCAAGAGTAAATTCTGGAGTTCAGCAACTCGAACTTTGGCCTAGTCCGAGAAATATCCTGATTTCGGAGTACAATCTCAAAGGGAGACTTGTAACAACGGTGGACGGGAGAGGGACGAATTATGCAAAGAGCGAGTAGAGAGCAATATTCAGGTCTATCTATGTCAATCAACGGGCTTATGTGAATTACTCAACGATGACGATCCGTACCCGATCTCTGTCAATAGTCCGTGGTCCGCGTATCATAATCCGCAATTCGGAAGAAGGAACTAAAGACTAAGTATACTGTGATTGTATAATCTCATCTCCCGTATGGATGGACAACGTGGAAAGTAAATCATCTCGAAGTGTTGACTAGATGACGACAAGAGATACAAGAGAATTGAAGAAAACAAGATGAGAAGAGTCGTACCACGATCAAAAATACTGGTATCACAAATAATTTTTTATTATAATGCTTCACTATTTGGTGTGACCTCAGAATTTATGAAATACAACACCTGATTCCCGCGATCCGGTATACCACGATTCAACACACCGCGATCCGTAGAGATAGTAATGGATGTAAGCCACATATATTTTGGAATGGTTCTGGGGCAATACTTGTTCGCTGATTTGAAATTTATCGGGTATCGCGACAAATCGAGTCGTAGTTTGGGATTTAATTGGTTTGCACTTAAATAGAGTCTAACTTCCTTTACAGCAAATACGTGTTTGTGATATTCCAGTACTAATTACTGTATCCCTTGACGTCTGGGAACTTCAAGTACGCTGGTTAAGAAGAAGGTTACTGCATTGTACATTTAGAAGCCCAAGGACGCGTAACACCCCCAACAACAATCGGAAGTAGATACTAGCAGGTCAGGGTACTAGATATCGAGACAGCTCAAGTGGTCAGAATACAAGTGAATTAAGTATGACATTTAGTTTGTCGGACTAGGTGGTCGGTGAAGGATCAGGGTAACTCACGCTTAGTACCCTTAAGAACATACGTGATGAATGAGAATTTTTACTCGATCGCCCCACCTACACAACTTATGACAATGACGGCCATGTTCAGCATCAACCTGAGGAAACAAGAAGAGTTCAGCTTACCCTACTGACGTGTACACAAGGTTAGTAGAGTTATTTATTTATACGATATGAGAAGCACCCTTCGGTCTGTCATCTAGGAAACATTGGAGAGTTGGTGACGCAAGTATTCCAGAACACCACCCCACGACACAGACTTGCCGATTCGGACATGACAAAACAAATTTCTTGTTAAAAAGGATATTTTAACAGATCTATCATAAATCCTTTAATTTAGGTGGTATATGTGTTAACTTCGTATGCCTCTTCATTCTAGATCAATGAATTAGTAGATGCTACTAGTGAGCTATACCTCTTGAGTGCATGCCCATGATAGCAACCTTTTATGCCCTTTCTTCAGCCTGTACATTAAACCTTCACTTATTACATTGCCATCAACCTACATTGAATGACACCATCAGCTTATGGATCAAATTATTCACACGCTCTATGTACAGGAAGTGTTCAATCAAACATTTTAGCTTAGTAATAGTGATCAACGAGACTGAAAGTAATATCGTCATTCTTATCAACATGACCCTGTCAAAAGCTCTAAATATTAATGATATCTGCACAAAAGGCTCTATAGTTACTTTCTCACTACCCTTTGCGTTTATGTTCTTTACTGGTGGAAAATTAGCCGATGTCGGTCCAATGTCAACCTATTATTTTGATATTTTTTCAAGGGAGCCGCTAATGAGCCTTCATTTTTCGCTAATGAGCCTCACCCCATACATTAAACAAGTCATGGGATTTAGAGGTCTCTAATTTATAAAATTGTATTGATGTACTTTAAAAATAACGTTTATCCATCTCATATTATCTAGTCAATTGGACCCGTGACAACCTTCCTTCAACGCCATACGAAAGGCCTTAATTAGCTCACAGAAGAGCTGTTTGATTTTGTGGACGAAGCCCGCCACGCGCTTGACGAGCTAACACTGCCGGAAGGCCATGTGAAAACTATTAAAACAACAAAGGGTGGTTAACTGCAAGGACGGTGAGGTTAAGCAGTGGATCTGCAATGTTCATGCAACGGCCGCTGAATTTATTCTGGTACCGAGTCAGGTACAGCGCCTCATCGTCAGCTCATGGGCTCCAGCCGCACCCCCTGGCTGCTCTTTCTCTACTACGATTACACGACAGCGGCGTTAAGAACAACCAGACCAGTGATCGATTAAAGTTACTCATGAAGAGCATAACGATGATCCATTTATATATATCAAGGTGCATCCACGTGTACGTGCTCTGACGAAAGAACAAAAACGATCGGTGATTGCGAGTCTGCGTGCAGGCATCAGCGCTTGTTGCATCGTTGCCTCCCTACAACAATATGATATTGTGGGTGTTACTGCGCGCGGTATATACAACATTCGCGCAATGGAGCGCCGCACATTGCTAGGAGGAAGGTCTCCTCTTACAAACTTGCTTGAAAGTCTAGCAAAACGCAATGACCAAAACAACAATGCGCCATACTACGCGAAGTTTGATGTTGAGCAGCAGCTCAGGCCCCTATTTATCGTGTCTTCCTCTTCCAGGGAATTTACTCCTGTTTCAGCGCAAGTCGGGTATTTTCAAATGACGCCACTTACAAAACCAATCGATTTCGACTACCTCTGCTGCACATTGTGGGCGTAACTGCGACCAACAACAGCTATACTTTCGCCTATTGCTTTATGAGAAATGAGACAGAAGGCGACTACATCTGGGCGATGCAGAACTTGAGGCGGGTATTCGGGATGGTCTACATCGCTACACCAAGAACATTTGTTGTTGATCGCGAGACGGCATCAGCGAACGCGCTCGGTAACTGTTTTACCTTTGCGAGGACACTGCTTTGTAGATGTCACATAAACAAGGACATCAATGCCAAGGTGCGAAGACATTTTGACTACACGAAGGAGTTTAAACAGTTACGTCTCACGTGGAACTGCTTGGTACAAGCTCAATCAACGACAGAGTATGACCGCCAGCTTGTTGCGATGAGGTTATTTTTACCAGTTCATGTAATGAAGTATCTGGATGATACTTGGCTAATCTACAAGAAGATGTTCGTGTTTTGCTACTTGCGTGGTTGTCTACATTACGGTCATGTGACAACGCCACGTGTTGAGAGCGCGCATGCGGCTATCAAGAAGGTGTTGAATGGATCCACAGGTAAGAAGCATAACTTGAACTTAATGATATTGGTAGTTCGGCTAGTTAAGTATATTTTTGCCCTTAGGTGATCCTATGGCTGGTAAGAACAGCTCTCGAGTTGGCTTGCCACGGCCAACTTGCTATAGTCAGCCACCAAAACGCAAGGGAACGCGACATCGTCGAAACGCAGCTAGGACCTCTGTTTGCAGGAGTAATGGGCAAGATTTCCGTCGCAGGTGTACTGGCACCACATCGTCAATGGATTAAAAGACTTGACCCAGGACCTTGTCAGAATTTGATGACAAATAACATGGGACATCCTTGTCGTCATGCAATATCCAGATTGCATCGGCCGTTTACAGTTTAAGATACTGACCAGCATCGGTGATTGATCCAACCTTCAACACTAAGGGCTGATAATGAGACAGTCAGACATGGTGTTGTCGGATATGATACTGTGCTAAAAGGACTTCGTGAGAGGTATGTGAATGCTGACAGACACCAGCAAAGGTTGCTATACGATCATGCTATCGCTTTTCCAGATTACGTACTACGTCACCCTGTGCTAGTAAGGACGCGCGGGCGCCCAACAAATTCTACCCATCGCAATTTATCCCACTTTAGGCATGTAGAGAACGCGTTTAATCTCAAGAGACGTCGACGATGTGGACGCTGTAAGAATCTGGGGCACAATGCAAGGACATGTCTTCAAGCCGCAGAAGGAGAAGCAGTGCCTCCAGTACCTCGAGCATTGCGATAGATTGAAGTTATAGCGCATTTCGATCCTGTGTTTGATGCTGTCAAGCTGCATCAAAAATTGAACTGTGAGGTGGATGTTAAATATCCGTTGGCAATATACACGTTCCCCTTTTACTAAGATGTCATCAGCATGTAAATAACTCGGTTTAACTACGCATTAAATGTTGTCTTAATGGATCTCTAACAACCTTTTTAAGCTTTCCACAACAAGCGATTCATGAAGGTAGGTTTGTTGTATCACTCAAGCACATCTAGAGGTTGAGAAGCATAAAATACGTGTTGTGATATCAAGATCATATATTTACACGTTTATATCCTACCCACCTTAACCAAAAGGATGCTAGCCTACATTTCAAGTTCTATATTAATTAGCTATCCTAATCAACAAAAGTGTGGGTAGTCTACGTTATCTCAACACATGGATGCATTTACGATCGCAAACGCAGTCGATCAACTGGATGTAAGCGATGTCAAAGCAACGCCTGACGGAGAACGAGCCGCAATCAACACCAATTTCAATCAGTGCCGAGAAGGCGGTCACGGCAACTTTAAGGCGACTCAAATTACTCTTCGAATAATACTGTATTCAAGAGAAACAATTGTTAGGATTATACGAGTAAGCACGCGCACCATCGTCTATTGGTATCACGTACACAGCGCAAGTATCAGTTCATCGTCCGAATACAACAACCCCATCATGCATCACAAGACTCGCGTCCAATATAACCGCAGCCAGAACCATCGTTTGGCTAAGTACAGGACACCGGTTCGCTCATTTCGGTCATCCTGTGGAGCGGGTGAGCCAAACTGCAGCATCCGTTCTCATGACCAAATTCACGTTACTACCCGATACATAGATATAAGCTAGTGGCGATGGCGGATCAACAGGAGCGCGAAAACACGTCCATCATCAGGTATAAAGTGTCAGAAATCCGCTGAACGACA
>CANTFL010001007.1:0-15090 GCA_947650285.1 Hyaloperonospora brassicae | reverse complement strand
CACTGTGGTCAATCAAAATTTGTACTGAGGATTGTTCCCTTTACCTAATGAATAAAAGAATTGGACTTCGAAAAAGTATTTTATCCATCGAGATGGAAAACAAACGTGCGGCGGTAGCAGAATTATAAAACAAATTAAAGTTAGTTGTGATTTCGCCAAAGCATTTTTGATAAAACGACTTGCTGTGACTTTTCAAATCTTAAATTAGAAAGACCGACTGCGTTGGTTGTTACTATTGTATCATATGCTACCATTAATCGAATTATTGCACGCAGGCACGTCGACGCTATAGCCACGGTAAAAACCAGTTATTAAAAGACATTATATAATTTGCAACTACACCAGCTAGTGCGAAGAAGGTTGAGGCGCAAGTAAATCTTGCAAGAAATGTTTAAAAGATATCATCGGCGTGTGGGCAATCTTGACGCAGCGGGACTTGCAATTTTTCACGAGTCATTAGAATCAAAGTACCCACGCCACTTTAGTTAGTGATAGTTCTGTCTATTCTAAAAGGGTCTTTGCAGACTTTATCAGATGAAACTGGTAAGTACCTTGATTACCGAGCAGTATCGGCATAGGCCAAAGCGTCGAAGCCATCCCGTGCCGATCAACATTCAGCACATGATGATGTTACGCACGCGGTGCTGCGCCTTCGTGAGGCTGTAAAACCTTGAACGTCAGTTAAACACCATCTACGATCTCTAAAACGAATCTACGTCGCTTGGAATGATGGCTATATATGCAGATGCAGCAGTCCGTACCTGTGGTGGAGTCGCTATTTATTTTAACGTGTGGATAGGTGACCATCTAGTTGAAACGTCACAAACTGGCAGGAAACGACATTAGGTGATCGAGCGATCCAATGGGAGATGGAAGGTGATCCCAACGAGGCTCAACAAGAAATTACAACTGTTACAAGGGTGACGGAGACGGTGCGATATCTGCCACAAGACGACAAACCAGAAAGATTTCCATGGAGCGATCTGGGACAAGATGACAAATAGAACGATTGTCATGGAGCGATGTGGGACAAGATGACAAATAGAACGATTGCCACGGAGCGCTCTGGGACAAGGAAGTGGGACGAAGTCATAAAATTCACGTGAATGTTTATTTAGGAGAGGATACGTGTATTTTGAGCAGGTGAAGACTGGATCGCAAATTTATATGCGAAGGTCTCTTAATTTTATGGAAATCGGAACGCTGGATTAACTGGCTATGGCAACTGTCGTGTATATTGTTGACAAGTCACTATGGAAAGGTGCATCTGGGACCAGGTGATGCGTTCTGAATATTCAGGAAAGTCAACTCAGCAATGTTGAAGCGTATACACGATAACATCGATCGGATAAATATTAAAGGATGATACGGGAAAACGTACGAGGAACGATAGAATGTCTATGGATGATTTGTACAACACTAGTCTCCGACATTTCGATATTGGATATCAAACCGGTAATGTTCTCCTGTTGATCATGGATATGTCGTTAATGGAGCTATTGGATCATAATGTATATGCTTGTTGAAGGTTATGAGTGATGTCTCAAAAGTATAGACCGAAAGTGCCAGTGAAGGCCGGTTGAATTGACGTTGCAAGATGGATGTAGACACATTTGGTAATTGGGTACTATTTCGGGCTCTTTCATACCGAAAATGAATATTTGGTACTATATTTGGGATTGAATCCTCTTATGACGTTTAGATACAATTTTACAAATATTGGAGCTAACTTGGAGTACAGGTCATGAAATCTCAACACGTGTTCAAAGGGGCGGTCAAGCTTTAAAGATATATCGGTTTATACAGTGACCTATTGTTAAGAATAGGCTTAAAGATAAATGACTATGAATATGGCTCGACACTAAAACAGTTGCCGTTTTTACAAATAAAACATGCCGCAGACTTCTCTTCCGGGAAGTATATTTGACTTCCCGTCGATCAAGAGACACCGCCGCGCCGTGCTTCATCTACTCACCTTAGATTGTTTGGCCAAGGTGGGGTTAACGTAACTCAACTCAACTGAAACTGCTAGGGTAGCATCAAACAAAGGTAAAGGAAAAGGATTTAAGTTACAAGATCGCGAGACGGCTCAAGTGGTTAGAAGATCTGGACAAGGGGTCCAAGACACGATCGAGCAAGATCGAAGCGATTCGCAAAGCAGATCGGCCCGTTTGATTCTAGTGAAGCGTAAGACCTATATGTTACACTGCGCACTTCCGACAAGATCGTCCAATCCAAAGACCAGATCGGACAGATCTCAAGGTAAGATCGACGCAAGACTATATGTTTGCTGAGTGAAGAATTCCGCATATTATAGACCCCGATCTCAAAGACAAATTGAGATCGGTTTGATTCAAGATCGAGATCGCGACATCTCCACATATCGATCTTCGCTACTCAAGATCCAGATCGCAGAACCCCAGTTTGTAGTGTGAAGATTTTCGCACCGGAAGCGAACTCTTAACCCCAAATCCTCAGCGAGATTGACATCTCACAAGGCCATTACGAAGAGATCAAGCCGGCCTAGCCGACGGAAACACAAGGTGAGCACAAGGCTATACAACAAGGCACGGATTGGAGTACACCCTCCGTGAGTCGGCAATTCTGGGCAAGTGGAAGATCGACACTCACACAAGTGATTTTGTGAGATCGACTTAACCACATATTTATATCGACTTCGAGGGTGTAAGCGCCGTGTGTTTTACAATGGAACAATCAGGCAGCGGCTTCAGAAACCCTACGATACACATTAGGTGTGTAAAACGCTTACGCTGAAGGTTAAAGTGTATATGCAAGGGCAGTAATGTTCACGATCATGTGTAATCCGATGAAGCTTGAATGCGACTTTGTCTTGAAGACAAAAAACACTACACTTGCAGGTCAGTTTGTGGCATATGCAATACAGGGCCTCTGACCTGATCAATTTTGATTCAAATTCAACCTTAATCATCTAGATGTTCCTTCTTTTTGTCTTAACTCTCATTCAATTCATTTCGAGCATACCATAGGGCATTAAATAGCGTTGCAAAAGAGTTGCTTAGCTGCTTTTTAATAACAATGGTACTATAATTGTCAATTCGGTCAGCCAACGCACATCCATTAAGTCAAGAACCACCTTGTACTAGTGCTATCAAAACGTGAGAGTGTGTGAGGTCTTTAACATAGAACAGCTTAAAGCATGAGCGGTATTGTTTTAAGCAAGTTCTTAAACGACGAGCAGCATGGAGATCCTGCGTTTGAACGCAAAATAGCATAATTTGCGTAGAATATTACTGATAACACGTTTGACTTACCTATTTTGAGCATCGGTCTGCGGATAGCCTGTTGTGGACATGCCCAATTGGGTGCCCAACAAGTCGAAAAAGGACTCAAAGTTTTGTATGAACCTAAAATCTTTATTATTCTAATTGTCACAGTGAAATTGAATGGACGAGGAATGCGATCAATAGGAACCCTTGCTGTACCTTCGCCATCGACAGAAATTAGCACAGTCGCTAAGTGAACCATC
The DNA here is from genome assembly GCA_947650285.1 of Hyaloperonospora brassicae. Taxonomy (NCBI): domain Eukaryota; phylum Oomycota; class Peronosporomycetes; order Peronosporales; family Peronosporaceae; genus Hyaloperonospora; species Hyaloperonospora brassicae. The sequence goes on along the minus strand of CANTFL010001007.1, from coordinate 11,582 downwards.
TTGACTAAATTTCTAAAGATCACAGACGCGTGTTGCTATCTACATTCATCGGTCGCCTGATACTCTATAAATTACCGTCTATGTCTTTTCGTAGGACGAAAGCACATTTAAAATAATGGCCTTAAAGCACCCTGTGAGTAAAAAAATACTGTCGCACGGCTTAGCTGCGTGCGTTAAGATCTTAGCCAGTTGACACGCGTAGCACCTACACGCACATATGTACTCATCCACTTGTAAAATTTATTCGCCAAAATGTCGGTGTACTAAGACGTGGGTTTTCTCTCGACCCATTTGAACGTTAAATGCAGTACCAAATATTATAAAGGACTGATTACATTTGATATATATACATTGATTAAGTACAATACGAGACAAATTCTAATATTTTCTCAGTAGAAAAACATACCATGATCGATAAAGTATCAATGTTGCCCTGCACGTATACGTGCTGACACGTTTATGTATGATTACAATATCCTTCGCTTCCTAACGCACACACAAAAACTACACAATGGTATTGTCATACGCCACATGGATCAAGTCTGTAATGACACAAGACATGGTTGTTACATAAGAAATTTCATAGTCAGATCTGGGTACCAGCGCATCAGCCAAAGCATTTGCTTACGTGGCTTGTATTTTATTTCTACATTATTTTTGGCTAAAACTAAAAATGAACGAGCTATTCTTCTACAATTGTGAGATAATTGTGTTTGTGCGTGTAGTCGCCCAATCAAATTGATAATAATCTCTTGGAGATCAGCGGATGATATCTGAGCTTGGTGAGAGCAACTTTTATTGTAAATAGCCGTTTGTCATGTACTTAATCGTTCTCATCTGCGACTTAAAGCTGGCAGGACTTTGTGCGACTAGGCGCTCATGACTATAATTATCTCGAGACATTAAAGCTCAGCCAACGAAAAGTCATAAACTTTTAGACCTCATAGAAAGAACCTACAGGATCTCGCAAAGTCAAGATCGGCGCTTTAGGCATGTCCCTTTTAACTAACTAAAAATCATCATTGTGTGTGGGAGTCTGTCACCAGTCCAAGTCCTATTTTTTAGATGATTACACTATGCCGAGACATAACTTCGTAAAATCATATTAGTAATTGGCAATATTAAGCGTCTTCCGTCAGTTGTCTCACCTTCTTGGGGCCGGCCACTCAACAATGGCCTTGACATTAGCGTTTCCGCCTTTGGAGCTGGCACACCAATGATTCACCGAAAAAAACTTTCGCTCATCATCAGATATGCATTCAAATATGTTTGTGGACATAATATTTGCGCGCATGCGCTTAACCACAGATGTAATATAGCCTGTGACAGTTAATTCTTAGGACCTTGTCAACTACTCTGAGTGTCTAGGTCTAGTGCTCTTAGATCGAAGTGACGCTGTGAGTCTTGTTGGGTTTTAGTGACTATTAATGATGAAGTAGTTCAGCTACAAACTCAGTGGTATTAATTCACACGTGGGCATTGATTGGATAATCATGTTACAGGATTTGAATAGTAATGAAACTCTCCGAGACTTTAGGACTAGCTCTTAAATTTTTTGAAGCATTAGACGATAATAGGCAGGAAGATCGTCTCCTTGTTAGAGGCTCGTACGTGCTTTGTGCGCGCTTCGAGACCTTTATATAGTTTGAGTAACGAATAAATATGTTAGCAGTGATCATATAGCATCGGTTATTTTGCCCAGTACGTTCATGAACGATTGGTGAGATAAATACTAGCTTCTCCAGAGGTGTGTAATTTCGAGCATAGGAAATGGTAGCTTCTGCAGAGGGTACAAGAGGTAGAACTAGCTATCGTTTGTCCCCGTCAGAGCAATGACGACTTAGCTTATTATCGTAAACTTTAAGGGCAAAGTAAGTAGTCAGGGATTCGCATGCAGCACTCTGATGGATTCGACCTAATCTAAATTACACTATTATATATCCGAGGTGATATTGAGTGTCTGATGGCCTGATTAGGAATCCACGTTCGTTTTGCGTCTTGCCCGTTACTTAGTGTACGAAAAATTTGAAAGAAAGGAAGATGATATAAAAAATACGTAAAATGTATACAGGACTTGATTCGTGTACCTGGAAGCGTTTGAGTATAAGTTGTGACGAAGCGTCTTTAAACGGCGATTTCATAGAGGATGTGTCTGTGGTTGTATTCCGTCTTCTTCAAGACGTCTGAACAATTTTTTTGGCGCTAGTTGTATGCATTAAACGGCTGATATTGGTAAACGTGGGTAGTACTTCAGCTTCGCGGTCTCGTGATGCTCACATATAAGGTCTGAAGTAAAAAATATGAGCCTTTTTGTTTGGTTAAAGAAGCATATCTTATTAGCTGTGGGCAGGGTAAGATAGACGTCCATCCTTTACATGTAAAAATGAATTAAATATCTGCCTCAATTGCCGTTAAGTCAAGGCTTTTCATGCTACAACGCGCCAAAAGTCGGGTCAAGTCGAGCGTCTAGAACGGCGCGGACACATGCCTAGTTCTGGTAGGTGCGAGCGCGATCAGCGAAGAACTAGGTTCTGTTTAGCAGGACACAAACCGTTTTAAAGTCATCAATAGTGACTGTGCATAATTGAAATGTCCTAGTGGATTCTTATCGAGTACAAATATATAAAACTTCGCAAAGGATGCTGTCCACGTCTATGTATTCGTCCATACGCTGACTCTCTTGGAGCAGAAATAAATACACACACCTCATTGGTGACTTAGCGAAGGGGACGCATCCATTGGTGCAAAATGATCCTCTGATCTTCGACGTCCTGAAAATTGGCCACTACAGTCTTGATCGCTTTTGAATGCATAATCAAATTCGAGATACGATCCAGTGCTAAGCATAAAAAGATTCGTTGTTCAATTTTTTATGAGCGTGCAGTTAATTGGATATATCGCAGATAGACATGAGATGTAATGTTGACCGCGCTATTTGTCGGCATAGACGTTGTAAAAAACTAAGGTATTTACGGCTAAGCTGAAACGATGCGCGGGAAGTGGTGCGTACCTGGCGAGTGATATTAACGTGTTGTGTATATGCAACGGATATCGGCAACAACATCAGTTTCTGTATAGATTCATACACTTTTACAAATACATAGCAATGAGGTTGCTGATGTATTTATCCGAATGAGCTATTCAGTCACGATGCAGAGTCGTATCCGACGGCAGATGGCTTCTGCGATTACTATAGAGTATTCTATGTCACAGAGTGGCGCATCCAAGCAGCTAGATTTACGTGTTAACGGAGTGATTGGCGATGATTAATATGAAATAAACTATGTGTTTGCTACACCACTGAAAGCATCAATTGAGCTAGAGGACATGTTTGTTTTTTCGTTTGCCAGTCATTCAAGACTACAGCCGAATTTGGTCATGCGGGCTTTGACAAATAGGATAATATAAATCACTAATCTAATGTAACTGAAGCTTGTCCGGGAGGTTGATAAGTCGATGCTTAAAGTGTAAAGAAATCATTCAAATTACTGGGTCTCTATCAATACAATGTTCCCTTTGCTTCAGGAACTTCTGGATGTTGTATGTAGTTTACCTCTTTTATAGCATAGAAAACCTAGAGGGACCGTTTTTAGAAGCGGACACTTTGTGGCAAGATATTGGCGTTTGACGAAGTAGTAATGCGATGTCATAAGCGTTGATTTTGTGCAAAGCATGAGGCGGTCATGAAACGACATTTCTAATTTCGCACTTAGTATCGATATTATGGAAATGTATAAATACAGGCATGACGTCCGCTGATTATCCTCATAATACGCTTGTTGACGCCACTATTTGTGACCATATACTTATTCCTCAAAAGGTATTTTTAATCCGAAAAGCTGATGTAAAATGTACAGTACCTCCTACTGAGCCAGCGAAAGTAAGTAACAGCTAATGCAAGCTAGTTCTACCAGCAGACAGCGCTAATTAGTTTGAGTGGTTTGCACTGCAAGTTGAAGACCATGGCTGAAGTCTGTGTTTAAGCGTCGAGGACGTAAAAATTGGATTGTGGTACACCTTTTCCGTCCCCGTCGAAGTTTTATGCATAGATATTCTGGTAAAAATGTTCTTCCGGGTCATAGATGGTAAAGTCTCGAAGATCTTCTCAACCTTTTTATCAGCGCTGCTTGAGCGCATACACCCCAATAAGCTGGTACTAAAATAATTTCATAGCCTTTTGTGGTTATTTGATTCCTAGTTAGGGAGATTTGTAGCAAAATATGACACGAAAGAATATATTTTTATTGTTCGAAGAGACATCGATACAATTTTTACAAAGAACACATAAAGAGTCAGTTGGCCTTGTTAGTTAGATTATAAACGCCTAGCGCAATCGCATTGAATTTTAAGTGCATAGGTATAGCTATAAATAAGATGAGATGGTCATTCCAATCATTTTTATTATAGAAAAATACAGAGTGTTGTTGTACTTCCTAACACATTTATATATTATCTACGTTCTTACAGAGACCCTATCATGTTCAAACGCTGGTAATATCCAATCCTTTAAGTACGGTCAGAGTCTTCAATGACGCATTCAATTTTGCCATAAGTAGCGCTCTTGAACAAATTCCTGTCAATAGCGCGAGCGTTATGTCGCGTATGAAAATTCTTAAGTTAGATTGTGTAAGAAAGAAAAAGGGATCATGAAAAGTGGCTTATTTTTATCCAATTCGATGTAATTCAATTTAAATTTTTTAATAGCTGTCTTCTAGTCGTATAAATTGAATTTGAAAAAATGCAACTAGTAAATGCGACTCGATCGTATCATAGCTTATATCTTACAATTCGTCGATTATCGTTTTGCTGAATGTGGCTACTGGATATATTAAATAATGGAAGGTTGATAATTTTGCTGAAGCGCTACCATGATGGTGGAGCGATGAGCTAAACCGTGTGACGTCTATTTATATTACTTTGTGCGTCCCCTGCGTCCTATAAGTAAATAAATTCGTGCAACACATTCCCACGTGATCATTGCGGTGCTTGGCGAAAAAACACTTTGGCGACTAAATAAGCTTTTTGACATTACTAATGTCACCAGGCTCCATATTGTAGGCTACTAGGAAATTTTTTGGCTTTGAAATATTGTATACATGCATATATGACATATTTTTCTGTCGCATCGTTGTCATTTATATGTAGGATTTCTGACACCGCGTCCAAATTGACTCTCTAATGAATCTGATCTATGTAAAAATTTGGTTTCGTAAGAGCAACTTCATGAAGGCTAAACTGGAGAAATGAGTAAGTGCATGCGTTTACATTTTGTAATGCGTAACAGTATTCTCGATACCTATATGTATCTCTGTGTTGTTTGTAATATGTATCATATCCTACGACTCTTTACGTTTCACCTACAAAAGGTTTTTGAATGGACTATAAAAATACAGAAATGACAATACAATTTATAAACATGGCTGGGGAATCGCCGTGTCGTACTCCATCAATTATGCAAGTAAAAATTCACCTCTATTAATTAATTGTTTGCTAACAGGATTAGTTTAGGGCAAGTTTTGCGAAAAGAATATACACTTCATATTGCGATGAAGTGGAGATCATAAGTTTTTGTTGATCCCGAATTTCCACTGGTGAATAGATGGTATATTATCAGATGGTTTTGTTGTTGTGCTTGATTTTTCCTCCCCACGTGCACCCGTCGAAATGGCGGTCTGCAGTATGTTAAAAAATATGTCGAGGAAACATCAAACCTGTTTGCGATGGGGTTTAAAACTAAAAATGGGACAGAAGATAAAGAATAAACATGTATGGCGCTCGATATGAGTTACGTCGATCTCGACGAAATCACATCCTCAATGCGTAAATTTTAATTTTGCTTGAACTCACAAAAACGTGCTACATCCGCAATATTGAATCTTGTAACTTTACTGCGTTGCTGCCTCCTGATGCAAGTTGAGAAACGGTGAAGAAAATCAAGACTATTTCCTGAAAAGAATATAACTAGTTTATCGTCGGAACGCTAGCAAAAGAAATAAAGCCTATAAAAGCATTTGGCAGATGTAATGAGAAGCAAAATATACCATGTCAATTGTTAAAGCAATCAAATTAAAATTTTCGCTGCGCCTACGTTTGACTTCGACGCTGCTGCCGCGTGTTGTGTGTTGCCGCTTATTGTTGATGTGTACGATGTGGTTCAACCGCATATATTACCTCATATCAGATCACAGATCGAGATGTGTTGTACACACAAACGATAATGTTTGGTACAAACCAACAGATGCACCTCTAGCTCGCTCTTGATCATGGATAGCGGGTCGAGGTTTGCGATGTGTCGTACACTCCGAAAAATGATATGTGGTTCACACTAACGCATGCATTACGACCTCGCTCTTGATTCGGACCACGGGTAACATATTGCAATATACGTTACACATCAGATTATAATGTGTTGGGCTCACAAGTAGGTGGATCGCGATATCGCATGTAATCGTGCATTAAGGGTCTATGATCGCTGTTACACGATCACGGATCGCAGATCGTGACCCCTCGGATTTCGATGTCAATCTTGTTTTGTCATGCGATCTTGTCGTCTCACACCGAAACACGACGGTCGAAGATAGTCGCACAACCGGCACACGACACCAAAATGCTTGTTTTACGATATTGGGCTTTCATTTAATGTTCATTTAAGCAAGTGAATGCCTTTCCATCCCTTGTTAAACCTTAACGTACCTCGATACGAGGTCGAAAACCCACTCGATCAAATATCGTACGTAAAATCAACGGGTGCGAATGTATTGGTGCGACAATTTTCACTAATCGCTTGTCAATTTTTTTAACTTAGCCAAAGCACGATCCGATTTTTCATTAACATTTTCCTTTTTACTATACCACATTGAGTTATAGTGACAAAACTGTAAATACGGTGCCGAAAATATGATCAGACATGTTGTCAAAGAATTTGCATACCTGGGGTCAAATAGAAATGCGTTATAGAGTTATTAGATTTTAGTCGCATCGCTAACACGAAGAAATTCATAGTTTGGAAGTCCAAGCTGTAAAATAGTTTGCGTCATTTCGTCCATTTATCTACAAAATGGATTCATTTATTCTGAACACTCTCACTCATTAGCCCGTCCCGCTAGCACTACCGCAACCATATTTTGGGTTCAACAATAAAAGCCTGCCGACTTGATGGACAATGGCAAGTCAATCGTTGTTTAGAAACATGTATAAAAATTAGTTCACAACACAATCTAGATGATGCCTTCGACATGTGCGAGGCTTACTGGCTATAAGACAAGACCAAAGAGAAAAACACGATGATGTTTTTGAAAGCAGCTAGATAACAAATCTGTAGATCCGATCTCGATATTGGCGTCCGCGCTAAACATATTTATAAAAAAATCTGTGCCCAGCGTTGTTAAGCTACATTAGCATTTTCAATCCATTGGATCGTTATCGGTTGTAACCAAGAAGTCAAAAGCCAAATATTCCGCGCAAACGGCGTACATATGTCGTAGAATCATTACACAATAATCAATCCCTATTTTGGTCGAGAATCACAGTCACTTGGCTTAACCTAAGCAAATTGAGGGGCCTAATTAAACATATACATGACTTCGCTTGCGCAAAAGACAATGTAAGAATATTCAATTGCTGCATATGCATCAATATACCGAGCAACCATCCGTACAAGTATTTTTTGCTTCTGGACCCACAGAAGGCTATCCTTTTTATCACTGTTCCGTATGCTTGAAATGATTTTGCAAGTTGTGCGTTGTAGCCGTACTAGCCTGATATATATTGACGATACATTCCTACGCCGTTTCAGTTTCCACCTGTTCTGCTTGATATACAAGATATAAACAATTTAACGAGGATGATATCTGGATAGCGACGTCATTGCAATGACTAATACCACAAATTATAGCGGAGGGGAAACACGAAGTCTGACTATTCGTGAACAACAAAATTTTGCTACGCCCAGATCCCTTATATGGTGTTTTGTTTTGAACGCCGTGTGCTGGAATTTACTCGATGCACAATACACTTCACGTATTTTTGATAGGGGGCGCTAATGGGTCCATAAGTACATCATAATACGGAAACGGGTTTATTACTATTAAAAGCAATTGTATATCATTTAGGCTAGTAGATTATTGCGCGGTGCTTTCGATATACTGTTATAGGCAACCATCACATTACAGGTTGCAGAAATTATGATTGATATATAAGCATGCACAAAGTAAAATTTAAAAAAGCGGTTACTTTGCTTAAGCTATATTTAAGTAAGGATTAATGTTCCACACCCAACGCTAAACTATAAACATATTGACCAGCACTTAATTATTTAACTTTATTGATTTGTACGATATAGTATTCAAGTATAGGCCAAGTGTTTTGACCTTATGCCTATCCCCGCAATATACAATATAATTTTTACTTGGTCGATACTTTTTCCTCAATGTGTGAGATAGTCATCAGTATCGTATCCATTTACACATAGTAGCATTTCGCAAACCTTGCGCATAACATATTTGAGATGAACTTGGACGACCATTCGGTGGTCCAGCGTTTTGCTGTAGCACGCGTACTTTTCTCACCTAATTTCACTTGTTAAAGCCGATGATACTACACCTAATTGCAACGATATTGAATAATTCGTCGTGCATTCGAATGATAATAGGCGAGTGTCGACCGTCATGCTTACGTCGAATCACACATTTATATATATATATGTCAAGGTAAAGATATTAAAATCCCCGGAAATGGTATGGATCGTTTCCCTTCATTCGCTAAATTTGCCACTTGCTTATTACAATAGTTAAATCTTTCAACGTTTCGACAGCAAACCTCGAACATGCTGCAAACTCGATTGCATTTATATCCAATCAATCGGCTTCTGGGAAGCGCATCGTAAATGAGTCCGTGTTTTCATTACGTGACACAATCTAGTGCAACTTAAAACGGACGTTCTAGTCCCTATATTACGAAAGACGCTTGTTTGTAAACTCCGGTACTTTTAAAGATCACGATGTTAATGAAAACTCCTAGAATATACGACATCTTACTTCTTGTATCAGGGCAGGCGATAGCCACGACATCACAGATCCGTGTCTTTGTCTTGTTATGAAGGAGGTCATAACACGTTATTACCTCGACCATGCTAAACAGACGAACATAGAGCTGAAAAATATGCTCTTGCGCCTCGTGATGATACACTGTTGTGTGCTCATACTTGAGCGCATCTTTGTTAATTCTTCGGGTGTCTAGCATAGGCGATGGCGATTCACACACTTGTGTATCTTTTGTAGTATATCAATATCCTCTCCCAATGTAATTCACTCTACTATTTATAACATTAGCCCACACGAATAATTTAGATTACATTATGTAAATCTCTTTGTTGCATGAGTGAAACAATATTTCGATCATTTTTGCATTCTGATGTACTAAAGCAGGTCTTTCGTGCATCCTCTATTTACCCTCTTCTGTATACCGTCGTACATTCGATTATATACAGTTGGTGTCGTTGTGAGTGTTGCTGATGGAAATCTAGATCGTGTTACGCCTGAATTTATTCCGTTAACACACAAACTTGACAGAGCTAACAGCAAGGAGGAATGATTGGCGTACGAAATTAAGTTCACATTTGAATGCATCCTACTAAAACTGTAAATACCACATTGTCAGCCTTTAGCTGATTGGCGAACTCGATTTGTCAGTCGAAAACGAGGTAAAGGCCAAATTGAAGTGTTCATTGATCGATTAGTTTTCTCCTCTAGACGGTATCGAACGAACTCTCTACGACTTGTAGTCGGCAAAAGTGTTAGCGCTTAACCTATGTGCGTGGGTACTCTAATTAAAATGATGGAGCCAGAGAAAGTTACGTTAAGAGAAGGTTATCGAGTATACACACATTGATCAAGCAGAAGGTCTTGCATACAACTATATCCTCTCAGAAGCGATTTGAAAATGATGCCGACGTATTCGAGCAGAAAATGCTGTAGGCACACACATCAGCCAAGCAGAGACTGCCAAGTGCAAATGAGGCGGTTTCATGTCATCCGTCCAATTTGACAATAACAAGCGAACAATAGAAATAGAAGCGACTAAAGATTTGAATTTAAACCTTCATGTATCGAAGAAGATACAATATATCCCATAGATAGCGACCTGTCAGCCACTATCAGGTCTCAATACGTAAGACAAAATATAAATAGGAGGCATGTCGATAATCCAGACGATTTATTTTCGTGTATATCGGTTGTGATTGATAACACGTGTGCTCTCGAATTTGTAGAGGTATTTCTACATTGCGACCGCGACGGTGAGGTCGCTAGCTCTTCTCGTAATTTTATAAGACGAAAATTATGTTGGCTGTGTCTTAAAACAATTCCTTTTTTTGACCTTACTGCCAGAAACATCGAGCAACTGTGTGTTAAATCAGCCGCTAAAGCACATAGTAAAGGACTACTAGAGGCTCTTCAAAACGATTAAATTTTTAGTTTTTAGTCCGTCATCATTTGTGTTACAGTTTCGGGATGGCGTTTAACCTCTGGGCAACCCTATTCACAAATACGCCCGAGCAAATGAAGGTATCTATCCGGAGGTATAGATATAAAAAATCTAGCCAATTGAGATGTGTGGAAAGAGATCGGCTTTGTTACAGAATCAAATCTATTTAGTGCTGCGGCGCTGAAAACTATCGCTATACTAAGTCTAGATGCCGATGCAAATTAGGTCAATGATGCCTATTTTGACATGTTGGCAAATCGTTTTGCCACATTCTAGCGTCAATTTCGGTGCGAAGTGATCTACCAACGGTTGGGGCCTCGTGCACGCTTTCAACAAGCTAAATAAATCCACCATTTTAGCTTAAACGACTAAAGATATATATTGTTGTATGCTATGTCCGGGTAGAGAATTACAGCACTACGGTTCTGACTAATGATTGATTATATACGCATGAGAGGCAGTGACATTTCGCTCGTTGAGGTCATCACCCCGAACGGGATGAGTCTTGTATACATTGCTTTGTCAGAAGGATCGATAACACTCCGACTACTTGAATTGGATGGTATCGCAATTACTCCGCCTGCTTTGTCTCTACGTGGCTTCGCATCAAGCTATTTAGATAACATTTCTGCTTACATCTGTGGTGTGGAACAGCTCAGCTTAAAAGTTATGTCTTCGACTGTTGTAGCGGGTATTACAAGTGATGTGCGAGCATTAATGTTTGCGAGCTAGAGAAAGTATCGTATGTTTGTAACGGGGCAGCCCGTTACATGTAAATTGTCATTTGAGAGATAATGACAATAAAGAATATGAAGATGGATATTCCTTTAATAATATCAATAATAGTGGTGACATTGATGGGTCGACCAAAGAGTCTGCTCATTGGTTGATATCTTGACGATATCAACCCACCAATTGCCGCAAGACGCGCGCAATGAGTGGTGAGTAGACGTCACCATACACTCAGTTAGATTAGTATAATTAAGTGAAGTCAAATAGAGAGACAGTGGTTAAAGACTAAATTATATTAATATAACAGTTCTGCTTTTACCTTACCTACGCTTCCTCGTTTGCCTCGTGTACGTCTGTCGGTGCACGAT
>CANTFL010001005.1:0-147522 GCA_947650285.1 Hyaloperonospora brassicae | reverse complement strand
GAAAGTGATCACGTGGAGATAGTAGGAATCAGATGAATGTACTGGACCTGGCTTGCCTTGCACGCGTCGAGAACAGCACTTGATCTCGTACTTCCTAATGGCCGTATTGCACTCAATAAGAAGTGAGGCCTAGAGCGAACGACCTCCTCAATGTGAAACGCCATCTGCATAGACGTTGACATGAAATACCGACTTGGACTTTTGATGTCCACGATGTGTCGTCAGTCTGTCGATCACAGTTGCTGTCAAACGAAGCTGCTCGAAACCGAAGTCCTACACACGTGTGCGGAAAGATGAGACGGCATCATCACGTGTAAGCAAGTGCAACCTGTCGGCGTTTCTCAATAACGACACAACGCTAGCGCACGTCGTGTCATTGCATGCTTCGCAGCATGTTGCAGCTCTGTCCACATTTCAGCGACACCGACCTTGTAGCACGTCAAGTTGCAGGCGACTTCGCAAAGGAACGATGAATGACAAACGGGTTTATTGTCTGCTATAGTAAACGCGCGTGGAAACCAAAGCAGAGGTCGTGCTACATGATTCACACCTTCTTGACAAAGTTCTCTCGGGATTTATCTGGGTATCTGACGCTGCACCACGTCACATGTACGCACCATTGGAAAAGGTCGCTCTCACACGAACGTATGTGCCAGGGTTATATTCACGCCAGCTCTTCGAAGCTGCCTTCAGGACGCGGATCAGAATACGGACATGCGTGTCACTGGGATGCAGGTGGTCAGAAGCCTTGCGCCACGTTGGAATCACGGAAAGGCTCTACTCTGTGTGATCATGATGTATTCTACTCATCGGAATCAATGGAAGGCTTCAACAATATCACAACTCGAGACGGAAGGATTTACTAACTTCACAAGTCGAGGTGGAATGCTCTACTTCGATCACAACCCGAGATAGAAGGGTTCACCAACTTCACAAGTCGAGGTGGAATGCTCCACTACGATCACAACCCGAGATAGATGGGTTCACCAACTTCAGAAGTCGAGGTGGAATGCTCCACTGATATCACAACCGAGATAGAAGGGTTTGCCAACATCACAAGTCGGGGTGGAATGATCCACTAAGATCATGACCCGAGACACCTTCCAACTCTATGAGTTTGTGCACCATCCATGAGCTTGTGTCAGTCCACCCCAAAAAAATTACGAAACAAGAGCATGTGTATATGGATCGACAGATCAAACGCGTTGCGTGTCAAAGGTCTTGCGCTTGAATGGTTACGTTGTCATCGACGCAAACGAGTCCTCTGAATTTACGATGTGCTCAGTTTTGCGCCCGTTTATCATTCGCGATACATACGTGTCAAAAAGCTGTCAAAATGACAGCTTTGCAATGACTGCTTTACATCGGAAAAAGTATGAACACAAGACGTCATGATGATGCACCGACCAACGCGCACAATCTGAACGTTTCTGATAAACAACACGTATTCGGCGTACGGGTTTCTATCGATCCTCGATTCGATACAGTGCTGCCCTACAACACCAACGATAAGAACGTCTTTGACATTTACATCCCACCCAGGCCCACATTCCTCTTCTTCACACATACGTGACGGTACTGGGCGAGTACTTGCATGAGATGCGTGAGGCGCCCGTACCGACCGAACAAACTTCGACCTTCTTGCCCTTGATCTTGATGCCTTCAACCTTGATCTCGTCGCCGTCGTTCTGTGTCAAGAGTCTCACGCGGCCGTCGACGGCAAGCAAGTTCTTGATTATGACCTTCACACCCTTGTTGCCGCAATCGCTACATGAGCGGTAGAATGTTCCATAGCTCTCTACGTAGAAACCCTCGACGATCAACGAACCGTAGCCGTTGTGCTGCACCACCTTGTCCTCGGCCGAGCGTGCACCGCCGCCAATCACTGTTGTCACGCTACTTTCTGAACCGCCCTTGATGCTCAGCGCGTCCTCGCATACAGCATCCCACCACACGTTGACGACACTGCAACCCCCCTCGCAGTGCACACCCTCCATTTGGTCCGCGCCAATGATCGCATTCTTGAGTTTACCGCCTTCCTGGATAACAAAGACGGCGTTTTGCCACGCACTCTCCGTCGCGCCACGGCACTTGACGTTTGATCGCTGGTACGTCTTCATCTTGCCATCGAAGACCTCGCCGCTCTTAACCGTATAGGGCGCTGCGAAGTATACATCGCCTTGGCTAGTGGGCCATGAGCCGTCTGGCATGGGAGCCGACCTAGCGCGCATGGAAGTACCCAAAGTCACGGCAGTAGTCATGGCAAGCGCTAGCACGATGAACGGAACGGCGCTGACCATAGTTAGCAGTGTTGTTGTTGTTGAGCTGCGAAAGACTGTTGTGGCCGATGGATCAGTTATTTGCTTCGAAGGGCGTCAATTGAGTAATGAACATTGGTGTGCGGGTAGTTTTCCGTGGTCGCTGCCAGAGTCCACGGGTCCAGCACGATCGTCCGTAAACAGCCATGCGAAAGCAAAGAACGGGGCGTCGTCGCCAACGAGGAGGTTTCATCCAGTCGAGTACTGTCCAAAAGACCGGCTACTACAGTACGTACGAGTGGCGGTTGTACCACGATTCCATCGTGAGATTCCACGAGGGATCGACAACGACGACACGCACAAATGGACGGTACACATCAGCAAACGCGTGCAGATTCACTCACTCCCAGGTGTTATCTTTGAGACGGTATTGAACTCAGAAGCTTCGTCATTTAATCAGTCCGACACTAGATCCAAGAGCGGCATTAGCATAGCAGGAGACGGGATGGTGTGGAAGCGCTTCGATAGAAGAAGACGAGAGGAGAGGGAAGCGTCTGCGCGTTCTTCGTCTTCTGGTACGTTTTGGTACGCCATTCCACGCACGTGTCGAAACTACTTCTGAGCGGTCGTACCCTTCCCCAGATTTGCGGAATTCCATTCGCGACTTGAGAGGGCACAAAACGCAGAGGTCGCGAGGCTCGTCAAGCAGAAGAGAGAGCTTGTCATCACATACGCCACGAACGTTCGCTATCAGTTGTGTCGTGCCCTGATTGTACTTACTCTTACCCGCTGCAGCCTTATAGGACTGCAGACACAAGAGACACTTGTGTCGTTGTACGTGCATGCTTCCTCCCTGATCTACAGCGTACTGCAAAGAGTAAAGGTGCTACGGGCCGCGCCCGGGTGGTCACACCCCGTTTTGTGGCTTAGCTTTCTGACCCATCCTTCTGATCCTGTTTTGTTGTGCATAAGTCGCGTGCGAGCATTGCAGCGTTGCTTGTTTGGTTGTAATTCTTGGACCGAGCGAAAGGCACGAACGATGTGCATGGTAGCAGGTCTGGATGCAAATTGAGTTGGTGCGTTGATGCACAGTCGTAGACGTGAATCCGGTGGAAAGGCTCGAAGTTCATGTAAAGTTGTCGTACGCAATCTACACGCGTTCTTTAGCGTGTCGTCCTCAGTCGAGACAGTCAGTAGGCGTGTGATAAACCAGCACAGGTAGCACTTGTACTCGTTTTTACGCCGCCGGCTCCTATGAGCACCGAATGTTCGCACGAGGTACACGCCGCCAAATCGTCTTATGTAAATGTCGACAAGCTTTGCTAAAAAGTCATCGCACAAACAGTTCCGTTGATACCATCGCACAATAGGTATCACCGCGCAACTGGTGTGGTGTAGCGTGGCGTGGCGTGCAAATAGAGAAAAGAAGAAAGTGATCACGTGGGGATAGTAGGAATCAGATGAATGTTCTGGACCTGGCTTGCCTTGCACACGTCGAGAACAGCACTTGATCTCGTACTTCCTAATGGCCGTATTGCACTCAATAAGAAGTGAGGCCTAGAGCGAACGACCTCCTCAATGTGAAACGCCATCTGCATAGACGTTGACATGAAATACCGACTTGGACTTTTGATGTCCACGATGTGTCGTCAGTCTGTCGATCACAGTTGCTGTCAAACAAAGCTCTCGAAACCGAAGTCCCACACACGTGTGCGGAAAGATACGACGGCGTCATCACGTGTAAGCAAGTGCAACCTGTCGGCGTTTCTCAATAACGATACAACGCTAGCGCACGTCGTGTCATTGCATGCTTCGCAGCATGTTGCAGCTCTGTCCACATTTCAGCGACACCGACCTTGTAGCACGTCAAGTTGCAGGCGACTTCGCAAAGGAACGATGAATGACAAACAAGTTTATTGTCTGCTATAGTAAACGCGCGTGGAAACCAAAGCAGAGGTCGTGCTACATGTTTCACACCTTCTTAACAAAGTTCTCTCGGGCTTTATCTGGGTATCTGACGCTGCACCACGTCACACGCACGCACCATTGGAAAAGGTCGCTCTCACACGAACGTATGTGCCAGGGTTATATTCACGCCAGCTCTTCGAAGTTGTCTTCAGGACACGGATCAGAATACGGACATGCGTTCCCTGGGATGCAGGTGGTCAGAAGCCTTGCGCCACGTTGGAATCACGGAAAGGCTCTACTCTGTGAGATCATGATGTGTTCTACTCATCGGAATCAATGGAAGGCTTCAACAATATCACAACTCGAGATGGAAGGGTTCATCAACATCGCAACTCGAGAAGTTAAAGCGAAGTAAGCAAATGACTCTCTATTATTACTTGTGACAATAGGGTTGATGTGTTAAATCAAATATTCTATATACAATATTACTAAGTGCAGATATATGTTCAAGTGACCTAGGGGTCGACTAATTGGAGGATATACTTATATATTAATAAACAGACCCCTACTAGTAGCGCAAAACAGGTGGTGAGTAGACTATAATACACATGCTTTCGTATAGATATAGTTAAGTTAGGACTAATAAGACAAGACGAATCAAGGACTTATATTTGTATATATGAATACAATTTTTCTTTTCTATTTATACATCTAGTTATTTTTTGTACCAAGTCTTCCTCCCAGCGCGTTCAGTGGACGCAAACTATATAGGGCATAAGCTCTCACTGTAGTTAGTGAGATCTTGCTAGGCACTGTTGTCAGTGCGTAGCCCACAGTGCCCTGTTACACCGGGTAAAACTTTTGTGGTCCTTACAAGGACCGCAACTTTCTCGCCCAACGCGAACATGTTGGACTAAGATGGCGATAGCTATGAAGCCACGCGTAAAATAAAGCCACCCCAAATCGAGTGATCTCGAATGGAGTGCGGTCGAATGATGAGCTAGGCCGTAGGAGAAATTGCGGTTTGGAACATGTTGTCTACACCCCTTTATGCCAATTTCATTTAACAAGAACTAGACACGGCGTTAGAAAATCTAGCCTTGTCTCACCAACCGGCTTCTCATCAGTTTAATCTGTCGAGGCAACAGCAAGCTCGGTCTTTTGTTCCCGGGCCATCGCATGCGCGTCGACCGATATCTTTGAAGGTTGATATCTTTAAGTACAAAGAAGTCAAGGATGACCCCCTGTAATTATGTTTCGTCGAACTAGACGAAGCGTTACATGGTCTTCGTACTGACAATTATCAAATGCAGCTAACTTATCGTTTTTTAGTTGGGTGGACGTGCTAAAGTTGGGCGTTGGCGCTCAGGATGCACACCCAAATGTGTTTTAGACGTCAGAGGTCTCCAAGACCCGGCTCGGCCAAACTTTTAAACCGCCACTTCTTAAATCGAAGCTGTATCATAACTCTTCAAAATCAATCAGGGTAAGTGTGGTGGAGTGGGGTTTCAAAACTGCGTGATGATCCCCCAAACCACTCACTGTGCCGGACTGCCGACTTACGGGGAGTTACCCCGATGCCGCGTAAAGACCTTGGCTCACCTTGTGTATCCGTCGCCTTGCGGGTTGCACTCTTCGGTAGACTCGGACGGAAACTCAGATGTGATATCCTTGGCAGAAGTAGACCGTGGGCCCTGAAGGAATATGCTTCACTCGATGGGACAGTAGGTGGACACTCAATTGACTCGCTCGAGAGTGGACGTATAGCCAAATCCTTCAGGTAGCTTTTCGCTCCCGGCCTTTCGTGTAAACACAGGGGTGTTAACGCCCTGGACTTTTCTTGATTCTTTACCGCTAGGTAGAGAGGCCTCTTCCGATTTGTGATCTTGAGGGGGCTGCTTCTCGACAGGACCACAGGCCACATACTTCCTGGGGCTCTACTCGCGCTTGATCTAGCCACGCAACTGTGTTTGACGAGGAGGGTATGTTTAACCCTTTACTGGAACAGTAGGACGGACTTGTGGTGTAGTGGTGGTCGCTTATTTCCTGAGGCGATCCAGACTCTCACTTGTGCCTGGACGATTGACTAACGGAGCGGGTCCTCCGATTTCGTGCTCTGTGTTTTCTTGCTCACCTTGCGTATCCGTCGGTGGGGCGGGTTGCGCTCTTCATGGTGGAATTATAACGAGGCTGAGCTTGACCGTTTTAGAGATTAAAGTCGATCGGGTGAGAATTCTTTACCCCGTTAAACGTGGGGATGGATCGAGTGGAAATTTTCCACTCGATAGCGTGTATGCTTGGGCGCTCTCCCATGGTCGCCTATATCCAGAGGGTGATGCTTGATCCGCATTCCTTCTGGCCACTAGAGCCGTCTCACGATCTTGAATCTAAACAGTAATGTCGTTGCGTTCGATTGCAGTTTGGGGGTGATAATTGACGTCCCGCCTGGCTACATAATCCAAGAACAAAGTTTGTATAGACGCGGGTTACTCTCTGTTTGACGGGAGGCCAAAGATCCTGCCCAGGGGCAGTGGACCCGTGTTTTTTGTTGCGAATTCAATTCTGTTCGATTTCAACCAACCAGATCCAAAACATGTGACTATATCTACCTGTTCACTAGGTCAGCTGTTTTGTATTGCCTGTCTATGTAAAATTACTTCTTGCATCATTTGGTCCAAAGCAGATACTCGGGTAGTGGATCGATCGAGTAGTGGATCTCTCGGGTAGTGGGTCGTTCGGGAAGTGGATTGCTCGAGTAGCGGATCGCGGTATATGATCCGCATCAATTATGGGTTCTCACAATCGAGCGGTACAAACCCAGGATAGATCGCGGTTAATCTTTTGCGTGTTCGATCGGGCATTCGCAGTCGGATTTCTGTCGCTTCTGAAAATGTGCATGCTTGATGATCCGCTCCATCGGCATGCTCCCATATTCACCCATCATCCATTGTTCGTTACTGATTTCGTAAACTCCACATGCTGCTCACCTCTTGAGTAATCCTGTCCTTGTAGCTTGGTGATCCAAGTCCTTGACCAAGGATCGTGATCTGTCAATCGTCGATCCGTGATCATACTTTATTTCCTATAGGTAGATCAGTCCGCATAACGGTAACAATCGTTTTCCTTCACTCAGTCTGGGTTAATCCCATCAATCTCAAAAACGGGCCCATCTCAGAGTGCGCTCCGCCTATAAAGTTGGTTTCCCATTTTAGGCGGTTTGCACAATCCAAACTTTCCATCATTCTTTCTCTGCACTTCTCCACAGACTTAATATGTTGATTGTATAAAGTACGACAATGAAGTGTCACGTAGATCGTAAATTGAGCAGTAACCGTTGTAATCCTGTCCTAAAACTTCTTACCTCTAACTTAATTAGGTGCACTGACTATTTATGTGACTGTAAAGAGTAGCTAGATCCTGAGGGAACAGTCTGAGGATGAGGGGCCCAGGCTTACCGAGGGGGGAACGGGTCTACCCATGATCGACCCAGGTCTGCCGATTAAGGACCGGTTCTACTAGTACAAGACCCAGGTCTACCAAGGAGGGACCAAGTCTACCAGATAGAAACCTATGTCTACAGAGGAGGGAACAGGTCTACTAAGGAAGTATTGGGTCTACCGACGAGAGGAAGGGTCTAATGATGGGAGACCGGGTCAACTCCTGATATCCTCCGCATTCTACTGATGAGGGACCGGGTCTACCAGTGCGAGACTCAGGTCTACCGATGAGGGACCTGGTTTGCTTATGAAGGACCGGGTCAATCGATGAGGGACCTCGGTCGTCTTTCGTCAGTACTGCTTAACAGGTACCTTGGCAACGGTCCAACTCTTGATTGGCCCTGCGTCCCCCCCCCTTTCATGCAGTTCAAACCACTGTGGTGGCCACTTCTTCCTTGGGCAACCCTTCTCTGAGGATGACCACTTGTCTCTCCATCGTGACGACCTCTGGATCCATTATTTTTCGCAAGAACTTCACCACACAAGCACATTTGTACGCTTATCTCAAAAAGTGAATATATGCAGCCATCAAAAAGATCTTTTAAGTGCATCCTACATTAACTTCGCGTACTCATGATCCATAAAAGATCAAGTATATCATTGACTGGCCCGTTCCAGTCGCTATAAAGAGGATAGCGAAGTTCTTTATCCTAGCGGCGTACTTTGCTAAAATCTGACGCAATTACGCCGAAATGACCGTTTATCTATCTTGTTTACTCGATGAAATCGTGAAGTGGTCATCAAAAGCTGACTATCATCAGCCCTACGAGGGTATCAAGTAGAGCTTGATGCAATCGCCCATACTTGCGATTGCAGATCATTCTATGCTACGTGTGACGCCAGCGATTTTGCAATCGACTTTGCGGTAATGCAATTTGATACAGACGGCGCAGAGCGCGTCGTTTGATACCAGTCGCGTCAGCTGCAGGCAGCTGAGTGTAATTGTAAGTGCATGATAACAAACTGATCACCATGAAATATGCACTGGCTAAATAGCGTGTCTATCTCTTTGAAGATAGACAGTTCTTTGTGAATATACGGGCCATGCTTCATTACGCACGGCGGTAAACAGTCCCCGCGTCACGAAGAATGTCGAGATCGATTTCCTTTTTCGCGTAGTATAGCTTCTTCGCCGAATAGAAAGCAAGACGACTGAACGTCGTCGATGATGCGCTTTCGCACATGCCCGACTTAGAGCCGGGTGCGCAACCCAACAGTGAGGGTAATCCCATTATTGCGACTCTTAAATTCAGTGTCCCGTCGTCAACGTCACTTGACGACGTACGAAAAGCCTATGCAGAAAATAAGAATATTCTGTGCTTGACAGATCATCTGGTGAATCTGACTCGTAAATTGTTGAAATATGTATCGGCTTTGTACCGTTACTCATCGGATCGGTACAAAACACGCAACGGGTAGCTATACTATACAGCCGTTGCCAGCGACATGCCTCATGTGGTCGTTTCCACTCATTATGATTTGAGTTTGAGCATCAAGAATGAGTGTCACGATGCACGAATAGGCGGGCATCTTTTTCGAGATAATACTTATCTTACTGTATGTATTGACTTTGTGGTAAAGCGAACTTTCTGGAAAGGGTAGACTCAAGGAGGTATGGACCGGAGGGACAGGGGCCTCGCGATCGGAAAGGGACTGGAGGCCAAGGAGCCACAGAGGAGAAGCGGCCGTTGGGTTCCAGCCGTTGAGAGCGGCACCAATGCGGATCGTTTTCAACCACTCGTCGGTCGACCGGGCCACTCGTCGGTAGGTACGGCCGACCAAGGCGGCCTCGGTCACCCAAGGGCCGACCTGGTCACCCTTTGGTGGGTACGGTCGATCAAGGCGACCTCGGCCGCCCAAGGGCCGACCTGGTCACCCTTTGGTGGGTACGGCCGATCAAGGCGACCTCGGTCACCCAAGGGCCGACCTGGTCACCCTTTGGTGGGTACGGCCGATCAAGGCGACCTCGGTCACCCAAGGGCCGACCTGGTCATCTATCGGCCGACCCGGACTATCAAGATCAAGCGTCCCTGACCACTCAGCATAGTGAGTCCAGGCGTAAGGCAAGTACAGAGTAAAGGAGTTTAAAGGATAGGACATTATTAAAGACTACTCAATTTGCGATCTAAGCCACACGTCTCGTGAGCCAAGAAGCTTGTAAGTCTACCAACCTGTTCCGGGCCAGGGATCTATTTGGCCCACCCGTTGAATAGACAGTGCTGGTAAGACTCAAGTGCAAATAGAACCCCAGGAAGTATATTGGCCTGTAGGTTCGTGGAGTAGCACCCCCCCCAACTCAATCCCGCTATAGGAAGCGGTCTCCATACCCTAGTGGTAAGGGAGAGGATACATAAAGGCCAGGCGGTGGACACCCCTGAGACACATAAAATCCAGGCGGTTAACACCCCTGAGACAAGCAAAGGCCAGGCGCTACTAGCCCTGAGAACTCTGGTTATAAGTCCACTCTCAACCAAGTTGACCGGGTGGCTGCCCTAACTGGACCCCGACTGAAGCATATCCGCTCGGGCCCCCAAGGTCGACACACACCAAGACCGACATCTAACTCCATCGCCACGTCCTCCGAAGAGTGATACCCGTCAAGCCGACAGGTACACAAGGTGAGAATAAGATCCAAGCGGAATAGGAGTACCCCCTCCTCAAGTCGGCAGTCCGGCACAGTGGGCGGAAAGGAGTCACGCCAATCGATTTTGGCGACCCATTCCACCACAACTTTAACAGACCCCTTAGTATCATTTTGTGCAAGTACGTAAGTTTTTGCGAAGTGTGTCAACTGGTGAATTTAACTTTTCCATCTCATGCGCCTTCACAGCCTCTGCCTCTGTCAGTATAGTGCTGGGAGTCCATGTCAATGGAAGTTGCCCTCAGGTTTCCCGAAAACAATATCAAGAACAACTGTATACTTGTCTCCGGTCTTCGATTCAGCAAAATTGAACCTCTTGCTGCATTCCCTGAGTCAATCACGGCGCAAGGCTGTGCTCGCGTCTTGTCGAAACGTTGGGGTCGCCAGAGTTGATAAACTATGCCTTGTAAAGCTTAAACGAATTAGTGCTGCCCTTTCAATCGATTAGTGGTAAGAACTTGTGCAATATAACTATTGGAACCTATAATAATATGAAATGTATAAAACAGGCGATAATATACTTAAAACTGTAAAATGAATTGAAAGATCAACTAAATCATCAAATTTCAATATTACAAATTGATTATATTGATCAGTCTTTGTAAATTCAACTATATTTCATGCACGCACCTTATTTTGTATTGCAGAATAAAAACGATTTATACATTGTGATTGTAATATGATCCTACCATTTAATGCATAATTATGAAATCGACAATCAGCACGAGTAACTATTCGTATCTTGCTTGATATTTGTTCAAGCCTATTATGATGCATTGCAGATGATATCGTATTTCCAAATCGGGATAAGATATTAAGCATCGTGAAACTATAGTGATGAATCATGATAAAAGACTTTTTACAGTCTAGAAACATTACGCATTGATTGTCAAAATAGTAAAAGCGAATAATATCGTGCTCCTATATTTCGATTATGAAAGCTTTGCATGTGACAGCCTTTCTGTTATAGTTCAACTAGGCAATGGAGGTTTTACCAAGAAGAAGACGGCTTACGGCCGGGGATAGAAATCGAAAAGTGAGTTGTATTCAAATTTGACCTATCTCCAAAACAAATGGTAAGTAGAAGCCGGTGACTCTCAGCCCGATTTTGTGCCCTGTCTCCGCCGCTTTTTGTTTTACCTATCACTGGGTAATTACGTCTCGTAATATACCTTAGGTAAAAACTATGCATCGTTATAAGCAGAATGAAAACGATTGCGTGATTCTGGGGGACGTAACTTCGGGTGGGTAGCAGTTCTGGTAAACCCCAAACACCAGGTCGTGAGTGTCAGTCACAGTTAAATTGCACACTCTGTACTCGAGCCCGCACTCAACCGCATGGAATCCCCTCACCAAACGACTGAGCCAATCCGTTGCTCTGTCGTTTGGCCAACATCCCACAATATAACATAGCCATCAAACAATCAACTAGTGCTAAAATGCAATGTACACCTTGCACATGTCGCCGCAACATCACTCACTAACACTTTCTAGACATTTAATTGATCTTTACGTAATGGTGCTTTTGAGACAGCATAATTTCAATTCGGATGTTATGACAATATCATAAGTCGAAGTGATTTAGTGTACGCGCTTTCCACAAAAATGATAAGAAATAAAATACACTTAAAGGGATGGGATTTCAACTATATTAATTTTTAAGAAAGGAAACCGACAAATGAAGCTTACAAAATCGTGTTAGCGTGGATCACGCATGTCGTATACCCATCGATACGAACAATCATTTGAATATTAAGATTACTGCTATATGGGTAAAGCACGCTACACCTTTAATAAAAACGGTATACTTACCGATATCTCAATAAAGCATATGATTGTATATCACATCTGTCATTAGATATATAATGGTTTTTCGGTCGGTCCACTCAGCCGATATGTACAAAGTTGAACTGAAACACAAATCTCTGAAGGAAGTTTATAATAAAATTATAATCTCGAATACCGATGCTGAGCTTATTTTCCAAGAGACAGTATAATATATACCTAGTATCGATTGCAATGAAAGGGCTGTAAATACGAAGTTTGATATCATTATTCGCATCCGAGCAAACTTGCCGTGTTTGAGCATTGACGATAGCGAAGACGTAATATTTAAAATTAATATGATAAGTTTTGTGAAGCAGTTAAGTGCACATGCAGAACGCGTGGCGTCAAGCGATGGACTTGATGGAAGACAGGAATTTTTTAAATGCGTAGTGGAAACACTTCTCGATTACAAACAATTGAACGTAAATACAGTTGACTATCAGGTTATTTATTAAAATACATTATGCTTACACATCCGCGAAACACGATATATCACCTAACGCTGGCGCCCGAATTATAAAATTGTGGTCATACTAACTTTAGTTCAACAAATTAAAACATCGAATACCCGTCAGATTTATATATACATTCCTGACTGCAGACCCTTGTTGCTTTACGTCTACCACAGGAAATTTGAATGAGTGAGTGCCTAAGGTGGTAGATTGTTTCAATGTTTATGATGTTAGCATAAGCGTTCAAATAAACATAGATCTCGACATATTGGGGATAGATCAAAACGAGGATATGGCTACTGCTTCGGTAACAGGCTATTATAAGAGATGACAAATACACGGAATGTTGACGACACTTTTCAAATATCCATTTGGAAGCTTTAAGAGTTACATAATTACATACAATTGTAAATTTGTATGTGACTATAAATTTTACCCTAAAACATTGATGATTGTTTGTGAGCTCATGTACTCTCAATTTACAAGACCAACGAGTCATATCTAGTGTCATAAAAAGCAAATATCAGTGAAATTTGAAAACATAAATACGATATCCATGTTGATGAACAACACTATCTAATGAGAAGTCCCTTCCAGCAAGATTAATATATATATATATATATTCTAATTTCAGATGCTCAAGGTGTTGCAACGTTAGGTGATGTGATCGTTAAAAGATGGTACTAACGATTGGATCTGTAAAATAATGAGTTTATATGACATTGCTTTCGTCTCTTTACTTCAGTGCATCCATATTGTAGGTTACTGTCCGTTTCATTGCATATCTTTGTTGGATGGCAATCCATTTCAATCTACCAATCGTTGATCATAACCTTTTTTATATATCTCCGGTGTGAATCATTACTTATTTGATGTGGACAACATTCGAAGACGTGGGGGAGCCAAGGGATCGGCAAAATTTACCAACGGATCAGATCGTGGCTAATTTGGAGAGTCGTTATCGAAGCGTACATCGATACGTAGGAGAATTTACGGACTGTGAGACACGTAAAGTTGTCCAATAAACTAAGTAAAGTAGCCTTGTTAGTTTGAAGCGACACCCATTTTCAGATTATTGCTATGTATCATATTTACCCGTGCGAGATTCATTCAGGGTCAACACAGCCATATTCATTGACTCGATCTCTTATTAGAATATGAACATTGTGAAGGCTAGCTTGTCATAGACGGCGCAAAATTTGCATAGAGATATAAATAATGTGTTGTCTGTCGATTTGGCGCGAGGGAAGCTGTAAGACACGTTCGAGAATCCAAATTCATTCCCGATTTATTTGTGCTATCAATTAGATTGGGATTCAGAGACAATGAGATACTATGAGAGATCAACTGCACGTGAGCGGAGCGAAAGATCTTATGGCACCAACATTGACCCGTTATGTATGTCTCTGATATCAAAACAAGATTATGAAGAATATTCGGAGCGTCTCACTTCCTCTACAATTACTGCACAAGATCAGATGAGAGGATAAATACCTTATGATCTGTTTCATGAATGAGATCCTATATCTGAAAAATTACTCAATCAATGAGAAGTACGAAAGCGCGGGATCTCGATCGAATGAGGTGCCGATTTCGTATCGAAAGGATGTATGCGCAAGCGCAATCTGCA
Organism: Hyaloperonospora brassicae; assembly: GCA_947650285.1. Classification (NCBI taxonomy): domain Eukaryota; phylum Oomycota; class Peronosporomycetes; order Peronosporales; family Peronosporaceae; genus Hyaloperonospora; species Hyaloperonospora brassicae. The sequence goes on along the minus strand of CANTFL010001005.1, from coordinate 133,309 downwards.
GTGAATGAATAATTACGAAACGCGAATCTAAATACGAGCGTATCAATAAAATGACACTCTGTAGCAGCATAAGTTCGAAGCGTCATCACAAGTGTGGTATATTTAAATAGATGTAAGGAGGGATGTGCGAGAAATTGAGCGCATATGCGGTATCGACCTTTCTGAGTGTCAAAAATGTGTGGTGATATCGCAGTGGGATGACGACGGCCGGTAATACCAATTGTTATCGATTATACATCCGTCGAAGTTGTAACGACTAGAGGCTTTCCCTGGAAGACCTAAAGTTCTGCAGTTGGTAGTTGAAGAAGACCGTTTCGATAAAACGAAACCCTTCTACCGTAAGTCACCTGGGTAAGCGACCTCAAGGAAGACGTTCAAATATCAATCGTGATAATAGATAAGCTATCTGGTATAAAATGTCTGTGGGCGGGTGCAAAGTCAATTACTGGAAATTGAAAATAAATTCATGATTTGAGTTGGGAAGATGAGGCACATCTGAGCTGCGGGGATCTCCTGCAGGAGTTTCGACGAGGTAAGGCGAGTCGTAAGCGCTTCACGAGTATGCAGTTACGAGCGAGCGAATCGGATGATCTCTGACATGGAGTGGGGTTGTACGAGGTTGCTCGTGCCAGGAAATGGGGCGTTTTTTGTGTGTAAGAACAAGACTGGTGCATCATCCGATTGGTAAGAACCGAAAAAACTGACATATTGAGCGTATATGATCGAGAAATCAAAATACGGACGAATAAATGGATAAAATATTACCGTGACAATCCTGCTAAGAATAGTGGTCTGGACCTAAGATGAAGTGACGAATTTCAGCTTGTTGTGGATTTGTACGATCTGCTATCTGAGAAGTTCTCGGATGGCTTTGCGGAACTGATTACGCCACGGGGCCTTACTGTCCGCAATTTTAAAAACATAAAGCGAATCTGTACAATTGAAAGCTTCCTATTCAGGTTTACATACCAGTACTTCTATGTAGCGCGGTAATGTAGGAAGAAAGGGGCCCGAAAATGTCAGATTGGCCATAAACCGCCCTTTATTAAATTGTTCTTGATCCAAAACAATTCGATAAGCACTAAATGATGCTGAGATTGCTTGCGCTTCACCATTAATACAGTATGACAATAGAAGATTAAACTTTATTAGAAGAGATCGGAAAAGTATGGGTGGAATCCCACAATACTATCTGTGACTTGACTCAAGCTCCATATTTCAACGACTCATCTTCTCATATCAACGTGTCATTCGCAAAGATAAGGAGTCTATAGGTACCACTATCGAGTCCCAGGGAGATTCGAGGTAGAATTTCTCGATGTAACGCTACAAAATACTTACCGAACACAGAGTTTCTGTGATAGGTATCCGGTATGAGAAAAAGTACGAACAAACCTTGAAAGGCTTGGAGTAGTGAAGGAATTTCAACTCGAGTGCTATGGTCCTCATGCAAGACATCGAGACCCGTGACCTCGACTAGGAGTCAATTTTGCTGTCGCTTGTCGAGACGGTGTCGAATAATGCTGAATCCACAAATTGTGGCACTTCTAGAGGTTCGGGATGCCAGCAAATTCAGCCAGAGAGGAATATCGATTCTGCGTCTGGTAAACCGGAATGTTGATGCTGCTACTGTACGAAGCGTGGCTGTCGAGGATCATTAGGTTCTTTGGAAGGATGAGATGTATCCGTCTCTTCATCAGCGATCTTGTGTCCTGGTTTTTGGATTGTCATGACCATTGTTGTATGTATCTCTAACACAAGATAGGTCGGCATTTTTAGGAGACTGACGAAACAGGTAATTTGGCGATTGTGAGCTTGGAAGAACTTGTACGGTGGCAAGTGATACTGTAGAAGAATTATCAACGAGGGCACTTGAGTCGAGTAAGGCTACCACCTGACCCAACGCGGAATATAGCATTCGATTTAGATTTTAAAAGAACAGATGCGTAAGATCATCCGAGCTGAAATCAGATCACAGGCGACCCTCCATCACCCTATCCCAATTCGGGATATCTCATGCTAGTTTAGAAAAGACTAAGAGAAACCACACGAAAATTTAATGCGGCTTAGAAGACGGCGAGAGAGATTTCTGAGGTCTCGGTGGGTTCAGAGTCAGGACCTTGGACCTAGATTGTCGGTTTCAAGGACTCGAAATCGCGACTTGGATCGGAGACGCTGACTTAAAGGGTAAGACGGATTAAATCGATCTTTGGTTGTCGACAAACTGTTTTTACCTATGGATTCTGGAGGTAAAGCACGGTCTAGACGTCGAGGAACTCCGGATGTAAGTCAATCAGACAAGGCGGAAGTCTTGAACAACTTTTCTGCGCTGCTGATGGTGGCCAGAAGAAACAGTGATCGAACATTGCCTGATCTCGTCCTTTTTTTATCACTCGTACCTAACAAGAAACCGCGTCGATCAATTACCGCCGACTGTGGAGAGCAGAGATCTCCTGATGGGATATCGTACACCAACCCTTAAGCGGAGTCAATCAATTTACTTGTTGAATGATATACCCGGTCGCATCCAAGCCTTTTACGACATTAGCTTGAGACAAACCCAACTCTTGTCGTGCAGTTTTGAAATCATCTGGATGCGAAGAAAGGTCTTGTGTTAGCTTGGAATGTTTGGTGATGAGGAAGAGATGATCAGACTTAAGCGAAGCGATCCGAATGCGGAGACTAGCGCACATCTTATCCGCTGGGGATGCTCTCTTTAGCAAGACCAAATTCGATCTCGATCATGGATCTGGTGTAGATCTCGTTCTTCCTTCTGATGCAATACTTTCAGTAGTTCGGAAAGGGCGGTATAATCGCGATAAAAAATGGAATTATCATTTCCATTTGATTTTCCGCACGCTGTAACGTTTGCATACAATAAACTATCGTAAAATTATCTTGTTTTTAGACAGATTTAGCTGACATTCGTGATGGGAATATATTGCTTCAATGCAATGGGCGTGCATTATGTCACGATAGCGCTGAAACATGAGACAAGAAAAAGTCGATCTCTGTAAGTGGTCGATCTCGTCATGTAAACGATATGCACGGCAAGACAGCTATTTAATGCAAATTCTGAAGGGAGTGTAAACTGTTTAACAGGGTGTCTACGGTCAGTGTCCGATTATACAAGGCAAAACTAGTGGCAAATGTAGATCTGACGTCGCCACATACTCTACCGAAGGAGTAACTGGAGTGGTCAGTGACGGTGACGACAAACCAGAGAAAAAATTAACACGGAATGTAAGGTGGGCTGACGATAACCAGAGCAGTCTGGATTCTCCGTCGATATCACAAGAGGTCAAAATGTACAGCATCACCCGAACGGTTGGTAACACTTTCCGAGGTTCACAAGGTCTCGAGACAGGCTGATGGTGTGATGATATCCGGGTGACGTGCCGCGATTTGGCGAGAGCGGTAACGTCAAAAAGTTGGACGGGGTCAAATGAATTAGGCGGTGGAAAAAGAAGGCATGCGGGGCGACTTGACGACCCAAATTTGTTTCTGTGATTGGCTATACTGAGATCGACCGCTGTACGAAGTAACTAAGTACAGGTGGCGGTTGTGTCAAGGTCACTTTGGGAAATGACGTCATCGATATCTGTCCACATCAAGGTGGGGGAGACGTCTGGATGCGTAGCAGCAAATTACTGGGAAGTACAACTGGTATTTTACTCCGATAAATGGACATTAAAACACAATGGACCCGATCTGGGACCTGGTGCCACTAGTATTGGACTTATATTGGTCTGTATTTACATTATACCAAGGTCAACATGTATGGCAAGTATAATTAGGATTTGACGCACAAGCTAAAAAGGTTACCGTTACTACGGTACGGATTGCTTGACGGTAGAGATGATGTATCGAATGATGAGATTGGTGAATCATCCCTTCTCGACCGGCCCGACACTAAGTCAATGAACCAGGGAATATATTATTTGTCTACTAACAGCATATGAGACGGTTGTTCCAGCCAGCCAAATACAGATAGGGATTGTATCACCTACAATTATTAATACATGGTATCTTATAGTTGGATATCAGGGGTGGGGTTGTGATCGTGTATTTGCGAAACACAAAGTGAGAATTGACAAGAGGATTTTATGAAGGGTAAATGAGACAATTCTAACAATTTCGATCAAAACAGCTGGTGGAAAAAGTTATTTGATGCCGCAAAGTTGATGTAAGCATAATTAACTCGATATTTGGGCTTATTATTAATGTTCTGAACAGACTTAAGATACCATATGAATACAATTGCAATTTTCGAGATAATGTAATGCCTCGATTGTATAGAACATTAAGATCATTGCCACTGTAATTATATAGATTACGATAAAGGAGGGTAAATTTCTACACGTTTTGAGTGGACAAGTTAGCGTTGTATTAGTATTAGTATGGAAAGTAACCGGTGGTTCGATATATATCTATATATTATATATATATATATAACGATAATCAAGCGGCCGAATTTTTTGGTTGGGCACACGTGCACCAAGATAAAGAAGAATGATCTTGGATTGCTTGTCAAAATCGAGAAAACCATCTCGGGATATTTGGCCTGTATCGCGCAAGTACTCACAAGACCCCAACTGCGACTGGGCGCACTATGCAATGAAATGACTGTTATCAAGATCTCGAGTCGGCTTAGGTGGTTAGAAGATGAAACAGAAGTTTAAAACCTTTTCTGAGCGCATCGACGTCATATTAACAGGTCAATGTGTAAAGGTTTCCGCAACATGACCAAACTGCGATCCCAAACACTGTGCGATATCGACATTTCTTAGGCCGTCCCGAAGAGCTCAAGACAGCCCAATCCACATGCACACAAGGAGATAACAACGTTATACAACAACGAACGGATCGTAGTACCTCCTTCGTGAGTCGGCAAGTCTAAGCAAGTAGTAGGTCGCACCTCACATCATCAATTTTGTGTGACCGACTTTAGCACACATTCACCTCTCACCCGCACCGCCCATTCTTGGATGTGGGCTACTGTATATTGGGGACGTCACTACTTGGTATGATGTTGATAGTAAACTCGAATTACGAAGACCCTAGATATTACATATTACGTCCACGTGGTGCTAAACCGGTTACCTATAAGTAAAAAACTGTTTCCATATTCAATTAATCAATCCCTCACATAGGAATGTAGCCCCACATTATCGTTCCATCCAATAGGTTTTAGTGTATGTCACAGATACTCACACAAGTATATGTGCGCGTGTGCATACAATTTCTCGATTGCATCTGCACAAGTCGCACCATTATCAACCAACAGTATGGAGTAATAGTACTTGATACTATCCAGTCGTTTATGGCCTAAACGCTCCAGTATATCATCCTTCTTTTCCTTGCGCCGAAGATTTAAGGTGCATGCCGGTACGGAAGATACCCAGCCCAGTCTACAACCGATATGTTTGCTGAAGCAATAATGTTTAGTGTGGGGCCAAAGTAATTACATCATTCTGCACTACACAGTCATTCGGACAAGAAGGTAGCTTAATGCAGCTGAAAACATACAATATTCGTTTGTCATCATAAACATATACAAAATCTGACAAAGGGGGAGAACTCATGCATGATCATGGACAGACTGCGGTCCGATATATTCACTTTACAAGTGAATTTGAAGGCTTTACGAAAGCATATCCACACCTCCAAGCTCAATCAAAGTGAAATGCAATATTGTGTTAGCGTGGAATAAAGACATCAGCGTCATTGTTCTGCCTTTACCGACGCAGGGTTCTTGCTGTGTAGATATGTACTAACTTTTTTCGATGCCTTCTTACACACCATGGGCACAATGATCGTCATGCGTATATGAATCGACTTATAAACGACCAAACTATACATTAGTTTTAGTTCCACCAGGCCCTTCTAGTCTTCTTCACGATGGCCGGAAATTGGCATGACAACCACCCATATCCAGCAAATATTCCCGATGCACCTTCTCATGGCGTTGAAGTGGGAAAAATGTCGGGCTAAAATTGGTGTAGACGTACTGTATTTGCCATCATCAAAGTCCGATACAGTATCTACGCTTTCCATAAAGACACGATCGTGATTTGCAGTGCGACTGTTGATACTATCTAAGTGTTTGCATTTCGACTGCCGCGTCATCTGCGCCTTTGTCGGCTCACTCCACCGCTGTTGGCTTATTCGTGATGGCGAAATGTTGCGAGAAACTAAATGTACGGTGCGCACCACTGTTGAGCTGATTCGCGCAGGCGAAGGCGAAACGTTAAGTGGATTTATTCATGGTCCTTAGTTCGCTAACTTGCTTTGTTACCTCTGATTCAATCATTTTATATGCTAGACAAACTATTAATCTCACTGATTTATCTAGACCAATGAACACCCTTTGATCTTTTCAAGATCTTCTAGAAGGTTTAGGAAGCTTTCCTTGTGACGTCACCCGATGGCGTCAGGCTGTGCCTCTTCTCAGCCAGTCCTTCTCGATTCTTAGAAACATATCCATTAACATAAATAGCAGTAGGCGGTGCTATCTTAACAACCACCTATAACATGTAACCTTATTTTGGCGGCCAAATTTAAAAGAAATAAATATGTTTTGCCGTTTTCGCAATTGGAAGCGCCTTTTCAAACGATCTATTCGCACTGTACATAAAAAAGTCTTTTGAACGGTATAACACCAACTTATGTGCTTATCAGTCAACAAACACCAGCATGCCGAGCCTTAACAAACGGACGTGGCACATTCAGGTTGTGAGGTTAGTTGCTCCGCCCACAATATCATTCAAAATCAATGTGATTTTACAGGCGGAAACGGCTTTTGGAAGAAATTATCACTGCTGTAATGGGGTGGCCCATTACATGAAATTACCATAATGAGAAATGGTAACAAAGAATATTATGTTATTCTTTTGACAATATCACTGAATACGGTGATATTTTTATGTTCTCTTAAATGTCTACTCATTGGTTGATGTTGTGATTATATTAATCCACCAATCGCTGCTAGACGTGCGCAATGGGTGGCGAGTAGAAGTCACCATACGTTTATTTATATTAATAATTAAGTTAGGGCAAATCAGAGAACTAGAGACATTGTACTTCGTTACATTAAATAACATTTTTACTTTTTCTACGACTAAAGTCTTTGCCTTAGCTGTTTACCCTTCCACTGTAAAGTGCATATACCTAGCAGAGCACTGACCTTCACTATTATCAGTGAGAGTTGGCTACGTACTGGTTGTCCAGTACGTAGCGATCGGTGTCCCGTTACAACTGCGGCCGGCTATCACATCGTTTTAGCATAGGTTCCATTTCATACTGCTTTCCATCGAATTGTTCTGGGTAGAACCAAAATGGTATGCTTAAAAATTGTGACTGCACATACGAGGGCCTCGATCCGATGGTCCCAAAATCCCTCGCGGTCGTCTCTCTCACTACCTTTCGCCGCCATGCTCGAAAGTGCTGTCGGTACATGGACGTATGTAGCATGGCCCTGAGTAGCAAGGACGTCCAATACGCCGTAAAGAAGTATCGGTCGCACAGCAAGGTTCATCTTAAATACTAACGTATGTGAAAGTTTACCTGCTGCAGATTACTGTGCTTTGCAGTAGTTTTGGCAAAATGTAATGGGTTTTGATGGATTTGGATAATTGATTGCGTTGTTTATAGTGAATAGAGGAGGTTAACAGGCAAAACAATGCCGTTTAGGGTGACGACAGCCATTTTTGCACTTTTTAGACTGCAAAAATGGTTCTTCGACGCTAATTCGTCTACTTATTTATAGGACTGCATGTATAAAATACGATGAAATTGAGAAAAAAAGTTTACGCAGGGAATAACGGGGCGGCCAGATGGGGCTCGCCGCGAGCCAAAATCAATAAAATTATCCGAACTTTAGGGTCCTATAACTTCGCGGAAATTTTGTCGAATTAATATCCGAGCCCATAGAAACGAAGCTAGTAGTGAGCTTAAGCCATGTAGTCTTAGATTTGTGTTTATAGAAGTATGGGGTGAGGAGGAGCTGAGTGATGGAGATCGGAAAATGCTACAGGCTATTGAAGCTGCTTACTACATGGTCCTGAATATACTCGACTGCTTTTTTTCTGCCGCTCTTATGCTAACTCGGATGCGTAGATGCGCGCTCTCTTTAGCAAATTGACGGATGTGTCAGCAGTGACAACCATCTACGATCGAGCGGTCCCACGTTCCGACAGACAAGTCGCATAATCTCGCAATGCTGGATCAGTCTCTAAAGTGAATTCACCCCCCCTGCGTTCAACATCTCGTCATGAACATTCATCACGCGCACAAGTACTCGGATATTACCTGGCGCAATAGCCAACAGCAGTCGATGCGTCGCTGCCTTCACGCATCTTCAACAGAATCCGACGCGACGTTAACAGTATCTATCGCGTCTTCCTCTGCATCGAGCAAACGGGTCCATCATCATCATCTGTTTGCGACAGAGCCAAATCCCGGACCTAAAAGTAACCAATAGTAATCAAACATTACACGACTAACATGTGATTGATCACCACGTTTGCGACACACGTTCGTACGCAAACAGAGTCAGTGTCTCAGCGCCACATACATATCGAGGAATCACACTTACATCAGGGATTACATTGGCCACGTTTAGCTCGATCACGAGATTTTGACCCCGCTTTCGACGACTGTAATGTCGAAACCGACCCATTTTCTGCAAAACGAAACATTTCTAGTCTTTTGCACAGACCCGCGTTTCAGTTTTCAGTCGGTCGTCTACCGGGTGAACGTCGTGGTCGTGTTCGAAACCGCAGCCCATCTCGCCATGTCGAACGAATCTGCCCATTAGGTATTCGCTTCCAAAAAAGGGTCCACCCTTTCGACCCCATCCCTCGCAGCTCGAAAAAGAGCCCAATCTGCCCTCCTCCTCTTTTAATCGTCACCAGGCCACTAACGAACCACCACCACCACCCATTTCGTCCCAGCCAGCCATCTACCCACCCACCCATCTAGTCCCAGCTCCCTTGTCGCCGAATGTTCGCGCTCACTCGCCTCGCTCGCTCCGCGTGTGCCCACACTCGGTCCGTGTCGTACATTGCCCCTCCGCGCATCTCGGCCGACCAGAGCTACCGCTTTGGCGTCCAACTGGACCACCTCACGCCTCAGAGCGACGACGACAAGGCGGCGGTCGCGCACCTCAAGGCCGTGCTCAGCCTTCGCAATGCCTCGCAGCACGAACTGAACAAAGCGCAGGTCGCGACGGCCATTGAGACGTTCCAGCGCTTTCCTGGCGACACGGGCTCAAGTGAAGTGCAGATTGCGGTGCTCACGCAAAAGATTTTGCGCAGCACGTCGCATGCGCAGGAGCACAAGAAGGACCACCACTCGCGTCGCGGACTGATTGCAATGGTCGAGAAGCGGCGGAAGCTGCTCAAGTACTTGCGCCGCAACGATTTGCACAAGTTCCGCGCCGTGGTGGCGGCATTAGGTCTTCGGTTTACGTAGCCCAGGCGAGGCGAGGCGACGTCTTGAGGCGTGACGTGTGGCCCACACTCGAAAACAGCAGCCCGTTTGCTATTTGCGGCCGCTCGAATGGAAGCCGGTGCATGTCGAAAATGGGTTCATACGACGTTTGGGCGCGCAGTGGGGCGACTGAGTGCGATTTGCTTTTGTGGGTTTTGGCGTTTTTTCGTTTCCTGGTTTTGAGTTTTACTGGCGATGACTCGATCGGTAAGCGCGTTCCAGTTGCTCTCTCTCTTTCGGTCTCACTCTTTTACTTATTCGCGCAAGAGGGTATCAATGCACCTGAATTCAACATGCGTGCAAACAGAACCATACAAAAGCAGGTAACTTTAGGCTTAGAAGACCCAGCCTCGCGACCTCGTTGCTTGGCTTGTGGCTGTCTCTATCTGTCGGACAAGTTGTGGACGACGTCGGCACGTGGGCATGGCTTTTAAGGCGAGGAGGTCCATCGGCTGTGTTGCAATTGTGCGTTTCCGTGCTGCCAAGAATCGCCTTTGCTCGATAGCTCTGCACTGCCGAAAATGTTACTTGGACCCATCACGAGTGACGAGGAGTCCATACAAATTCGGTCGGCGGTCTCGAACGAGGCCCCAACTCGCCCGTCGAACATGGAGCTTCTCGAGGTCAAAGCTTTCCACGAGCACTCCTTCCGATTCCCGATCCGCGATCTTGAGCTACCAATGACAAGACATTGCAACAGCAGATGTTCCGACATGTGAGGTCATTGGCATTGCCGAAATCAGAGACAGCCACCAGTGCACGTACCATTTCGCCCGTTTGGCCCGTGATGAACGAGGACCCGACAAACGTGACTCGGATGCCATCGACGACTTCTGCGCCCACGCGGTTGGAGCAAATCACCGGGACCATGTTGGCTGCTGCATGGCCCTGCATCACCCGTTGCCATTGGTCACGCGGATCAAAGTTGATATCGTACTGGTTGCTGCCCATTGCACTCGGGTACAGCAACAGCTCGGCGCCCTGCACAACTAAGCTGCGAGCGACCTCTGGATACCATTGGTCCGACCCAATTGCTACTCCAATCTGTCCGTAGCGCTGCAAGACGCACCCGTCAACAGAAGCATTATGCAACAAAATATACGTCCTCAGTACACACGACCCACAACATGCCCTTCCAGCTTCTCGCTCTCATTCTCTCTTTGTCATCGTACCGTGTTCCACACTTTGTACGAGTCGTCCGATGGCGTAAAGTAGTATTTCTCATTGTACCCGAGTCGATCTGGCCACCCACACAAAGAGGGATACATACACCCGACCATGTGAACACCAGTTGACCCGCGAGTTCAAGTGAGACCACAAACAGGCAAGTCAGAGGTCCTCCTGACGATGCGTTTTGCCCCAACGTACCGCCAATGTGGCTCTTGCGTGCAACACCCAGCACACTTCCATCAGCGTCGATCACTGCGCACGAGTTGTAGTACGAGTTCCGGTACCGCTCGAAAAAGCTAATGGGGATCACCACATGCAGTTCTTTCGCCAGCAATGCCATTCCCTGCACGAGCGCCGACTCTTCGAGCGTCGTGGCCAGCAGGAAATTGCCGGCATTGAGCTCAATCGGAAAGTACGAGAACTGAAAGAGCTCTTGGAGCAGAATCACTTGCGCTCCCCGAGAACTGGCAATCCGTACGAGCGACTCGGCCTTTTTGATATTCTCCTCGGGGTTCCCACAGCTCATTTGCGTTGCAGCGACTGTCACTGTCTACATGAGGCCAAACCACAACAACCACAACCACAACCACAACAACAACAACAACAACAACAACAACAATATACCAATAACCGCAAAAGAGACAGAGAGTCAGAGAAATAGATACTTAGCGATTCTTTGCAACGTGGGACAAGAATCGAAACGCAATGGATTGACTGGTGGCGAAAAGAGAGAGAGAGAGCGAGAGAGAGAGAGAGAGAGAGCGAATAAAACACACGAGGGGAGGGACGACGTCGCCACGTACGCGGTCAATAGCACCAGGTGCGGTCGTGAAAGTCGACACGCCGACAGTTACGGAGCCCGTCGTGGACGACCCATTGCGAGCGTTGGACGTGAGCATGACGAGCTGAGGAGGGAAAGGGACTGTGGCAGTCAATTAAATAGGCAGACACAGCCGGATCGACGGCTGAGCTCGACAGTCAGACGAGACGTATTGTGTGTGCGAGTGGGCATAGGAGAGACAGCTAGTCACGATCTTACGGCGTGGAAAGCCAAACAAACAAACAAACAAACAAACAAACAAACAACCAAACAAACAAACAAACGAACGGATCAATTGATTGGTTGCGTGGTACACATGTGCGAGTCGCTCTCCATCTCTCTCTCTCTCTCTCTCTCTCTCTCTCTCTCTTCGTCTCTTTTGCTGCAATCGATTACGTCACGAGTCAAATGAAACTCAGCACGTTTTATTCACTGTGCGTGATACACAGTCGTGAACGAAGAGGCGATGCTGGACATGTTGTGCTAAGCGGAGCTGTAACTTAACTCCACTGCTTCATTCCGCTGCTGTCAGTGTCTGTGAGGCACAGTGGCGTCCGACTGAGCCTCTGCCAGGTGACAGCTCTCGGCTTGTCCTGTTTTTATCTGCTTCTCCCCATGTCGCTAGCAAATGACGCCCAAGTGCTTTGTGCGCGGGTACTTTGTCTGCAACTGCGGCCACTGGACAACAAACTCGTCCGCGACGTAGTACAGCAGTTTGCCCGTGAGCGACAAGTGCTGGACACGAGCAAAGCTCTCACAGAAGATGATCTTGGAGTCGGGTTCGACGCCGAGGACTCGGAAGAGCAGAACTGCTGCACAGATGGGGATACACGTCCCTAGAGGAAGCACACAGCAGCAGCAGTACGAAACAAACACAAACATTTGCACCGAAACACATCAAACGCCGTTCCATACTGTGTTTGTCAGACGACGAATAGGACTCCTGCAAGCGCACCAGGTCCATTGCAGAGCACGAGCTGTGGATGACGATTGTAGACCAATCGCAGACACGAGTACAAGGATAACAAAGTCGTCCACACAGAGGACGACCACGACTGTCCCACCTGAAGGAACACCCATCGTTACATCCGCATTGATTCGTTCAAACAAACAAACGCCCATCCATTCAAACAAACATACAAAACGCACATCCAGGCACACAAACAAACAGCCGTATGACCGTCGAAACGAACGAACAAACAAACAAACAAACAAACGCACAAACAAACATCAATGCGGTCAGTCAACGGATCGAAACACCATTGTGTCCTTCCTATTCAGTCCATTTGCATCAAATGTCGATGTTCAACGCAATAAAACACGTTGCGCACCTCTCGACTCCGCGGAATCACAACAAACGCGTCCGTCGCCTCTCGAAAGTCATAATCCAACTGCGTCCTTTTTTTACTCGTTCTGTCCGTCTCGGCCAGTACAAACGTGATATACGTATACACGTCGCGGTTCAGTCTCTTCATGAGTTTCAGCAGCTCCGTCGTGTGGCCTCCTGACCCAAGCACTGCCATCACTCGGACGTCTCGGGGCGAGTTCTTGCACCTCAGTGCGTTGTACCAGCCATTCGACTGCGAGTAGGTGGAAATGGGCACTTTAAAGCGCAGTGGAACGACTACGAGCCAGACGCGGACAAGAAGGACGAGCAGTAGGAGCAGTGCGAGGCTAAACCCGAGCCCTGGTTTTAGCTCCTCCATAGGGGACTTTTAGTGCCATGGACACGAGAGAGGAGGGCTAAAATCACGTGGGGGTAGATAGAGACCCTCAACAAAGTGTACCCTCTCCCATTGTGTATACACACGGCATGTGCTAAGGCAATAGGAGAGGGGTACATATCCTCCGCGTCGGTATAGTGGTCACACACCACGTGGCGGCAGTCGACCGAGAAGAACCTAGGGCGACGCACCTAGACCTGCTCGTGCCACTCTCTCCAGTCCAACCTACAGCTCTAGCTTCACTCCAGTTGCCAGGCTCCACCCCTCGTCAGCAGTGTCCCACGCGCACATTCAGGTCACATTCCCCTCCAGGCCACATCCCCATAGCAGCCACTCGGACGCGCTCGTGTCCACCCGCCACCTGAGCAGCTCCGTCGGCCACACCGTATCCACCCGACGCCGCCGCGCGCGTCTTCTCTCCCCATCCCCCCACGACGCTCCGCTTCGGCCCGTGGCGCCACTCCCTCATGGACGCCGTCGTCGCCCGCGCCCCCCACGTCGGCCGCGCCCACGCTCTTCCGCCGCCACCGCCTGCGCGTCAAGGAGCTCCTGGGCCGCGGCCTCGCGCTCGAGGGCACGACCGTCACGGTCCAGGGCTGGGCCAAGACGCTGCGCGAGGCCGGGGCCGGCGCCTTTGCGTTCCTCGAGCTCAACGACGGCTCGTGCTGCGCCGGCGTCCAGTGCGTGATCCACAGGGACGAGACAACAGGCTTTGCCGACGCGCTGGCGTCGGGCGGAGTGGGCGCGAGTTTCCGAGTCAAGGGCACTGTCGTCAAGTCGCCGGCCAAGGGACAAGAGGTGGAGCTCAAGGCGCTCGACGTGACAGTGTACGGCGGCATTCCCGACAGCGCCACGTACCCCATGAGCAAGAAACGCCACACGCTCGAGCACCTTCGGGCGCACGCGCACTTGCGGCCGCGCTCCAACATTCACGGGGCAGCGATGCGCGTGCGCCACGCGCTGGCGTTCGCCACGCACGAGTTTTTCAACCAGCGCGGCTTTTTGTACGTCCATACGCCGATCATCACCGAGTCGGACTGCGAAGGCGCCGGTGAGATGTTTAGCGTGACGACGCTGCTGAGTCAGCACCCAGACGGGCAGCTGCCGGTCACGAAGGACAAGACGATTGACTACGGCAAGGACTTTTTCGACCGGCCGGCGTACCTCAGTGTGTCGGGTCAATTGAACGTCGAGACGCACAGCTGCGCGCTCTCGGACGTGTACACGTTTGGCCCGACGTTCCGTGCCGAGAACTCGAACACGTCTCGTCACTTGGCCGAGTTTTGGATGATTGAGCCCGAGATTGCGTTCGCCGACTTGCAAGACGACATGGACTTGGCGGAAGACTACCTCAAACACTGCGTGCAGTACGCACTGGACCATTGCGCCGAAGACCTCGCGTTTTTTAACAAGAACGTTGAGAAGGGGCTGCTGGAGCGACTGACGGCGACGGTCGAGTCGCCGTTTGTGCGCATCTCGTACACGGACGCCGTGGAGCTGCTTCTGAAGCCCGAGCACTTGGAAAAGGGCAAGTTCTCGGTCAAACCTGTCTGGGGAACTGATTTTGGCTCGGAGCACGAACGCTACTTGACGGAAGTCGTGTACAAGAAGCCCGTGGTGATTTATGACTACCCGAAAGAGTTCAAGAGCTTTTACATGCGTCTGAACGACGATGGCAAGACGGTTGCTGCCGCGGACGTGCTGGTGCCCAATGTCGGCGAGATCATTGGTGGGTCGGCCCGTGAAGAGCGTCTGGACGTGCTGGAGGCTCGCATGCGCGAGTCGGGTGCCAACCCGGAAGACTACAAGTGGTACTTGGACCTGCGCAAGTACGGCTCGGTCCCGCACGCTGGTTTCGGTCTCGGCTTCGAGCGTCTCATTCGTTACGTGACTGGCATTGAGAACATCCGTGACGTGATTCCGTTTCCACGATGGCCGGGCAATGCCTCTTTCTGAGCTGCTGCTGGGGCGCTGGAAAGGAAAAAGTGCTCGGCACAGGTCAACAGGACAGCGTTGGTGACGAACTGTTTCGATATCGGTCTGTGGAAGGTGGTGCGATAAGGGCACTGCTAGTCGGAATCGCTGCGTCAAGTCGGGACATGTGATTGGTCATCGTCAGCAGTCTACTTGTAGTGTCGCTCTGTGACGATGATTGCGTGTCGAGTTTGGATCAAGTGCAAACATTTGGCCACTGTCAGCTGTTTTAATCATCCTCCTGCCCGTGTTTGTTTTATTCATTGCTTGTCGCGCTGGCACGTTTCACCAGCGGGGAGGCGTCCTGATATTAGCTCGTACCGTATGTACCTGCTGAAGTACGAATCACGCTCCGCCAATCACACTACGGCAGTCAGTGCCTCCATCCGAAGAAGAGCTGCGTGCGATCTCGGGTGGTGGTCCTCCTCATCATGACGCACGACCTGTCGTCACGCATCGAGTACTCGGAGAAGTACGTGGACGACACCCACGAGTACAGGTACGTGTGTGTCGATCGTTCTGGTTGTCTTGGCGCTGTTTACAGCTGACAGACAAAAGAAGAAGTGAAAAAAACAATGTTTTATTCACTACTCGATGCGTCTGGACAAGCTCCTGCTTCGAGTGGCGTGTGCTACCAAATTTGTTTTAAACACGCTGTTTTTTTGTGGTCCAATTCTGTCAACGTCCCATAGACACGTGATCTTGCCCAAGGAGATGCAGCGGCAGTTACCCGATCGTTTGCTGACCGAGACAGAGTGGCGTCAATTGGGCGTCCAGCAGAGCCGCGGCTGGGTGCACTATGCTATTCACAAGTACGTGTCGCTATTGCGTTTACGATACGGCTCTTTCCATACCTCCTCCTCCTCTGGTTGTATGAGGCTTTTGTCGACAAGGAGGGGAGATTGGTGGTCAATGGATCGATGATGTCGTTGCTCGAGCGCCACTTGCAAACAGTTTGCACCGATACATTCAGTTGATTGATTTGATTGCACAGATAGCATTGCACCAATCCATTCAGTTGATTGATTGTTGTGTTGTTTTGTGCGATGTCCTACAGACCAGAGCCGCACATTTTATTATTTCGACGTCCGCTGGGTACGGACCCGACGACTGGTCGCGTTGACCTCGAGATGGAAAAACAGGCCAAGCAAAAGTACGCACAAGAGTTCAACTGAGGCGGCGGTGACGATCGTCGACGGGGTATGCAGACCGAACGAAACCCCGGGCAGCAGGAGATAAGTAACGACGAGCGAAAGCTTTGTCAGTATCCTCTGCTGACTCTTTTGACGTACCTTTAGTGGCCAACGTGCACTGATACCAACGCCTTTTTGCACACGATAAGTACGATGATTTGCAACAAGCGGACCCGACTGTACCGCGCGGACGGCTTTCATTTATCAGGTCTGATTCTAGCTCACTTCTCAGGCAATCAGGTCTCCGCTTGCTCCATGTACCGTCCACACTTCACGTAGCATTCATTGCGTCTCGCTCTACTTCGCACCAGTACAGTTCAGATTCGTTTCAGTGCTCGAATCGTCGCAAACTGCGGCCAGAAATGCAGATCACGTTCATGGCCACATGTGATCCTACCGCCTGATTGACGACGCATCTGATAACAACTTATCGATCCGTTCGTGCAATACTGACACGTGATTGATTGTCCATAGTTAGCAGACCACACAGCGGGTATCGATACAAAACGTCTGCTGCACCATACGTGACAACAAATCGCATGCTCTACCGAACGTCCAAAGGAAAACGCGCTCGAGGCTGCACCATACGTGAATGCAGCGATGGCAGCCTCGTTTCACGTCTTCGCTTGTTACTGTAGACACGCGTTGAGCGATTTCAACAATCGTAGTCGCCATAGAGAACGACATACGTGTCTGCTCGATCGACAATCGGATGATCTGAAGACATCGTACTCGGTACTTCAACTGCTTTTCGCCCACATGGTCAGTTAAAGTCACGATATTACCCCTCGAAAACGTTCCTGGGACGTCGAGGACTCCCTGATCGCAGTTCGTGACAAGGCGCCGTCAGCCCTCACGTATCCGAAGGAAATCCAGAGCGAGAAAAGGAACGCAAGATAAGGTCACCACGTGCCGCCGTGCTACCTGTTACTCACCCCTACGTATGCCCATCTACGTGAACTACCGCCGATCCGAACAACAGTGCAGCTGCTGCTGGACTTTGTCGACCGTCGCAAGATGATGGAACGACCTCGACCCCCTCGCCCGCTCTTCTCTTATTCACCCAATGCAGCAGCATCGACGTCACCCCTCAACATCATTGCATTGCATAAACGACGACAAACCCCATCACCAATGCCAGTACCATCACCACCGATGCCTTACTTTTGACGCCCGACAAAAGAGCGCTTTTTTTTTCTTTGCCCTGAGTACATCCAGTGTAGTAGCAGTCACTGCGAGCGAAAAATCACTATCAAGAAGGAGCACAAGCGCAAAAAAGTCGCATCGACTCTGCTTTGTGACGCGTGCGTCCAGTCGGTGTAAAAAAAGCAAAACCTCGGGAACTCCCAATACGACGCGCCCGTCACCAACCGTCAATTTGGTTTCCGAGTCCGGCGTGACGCCGGCTCGTCTGTGCACTTCAACCACCTACCCTTCCCCCTTCTCGCCAACGTGACGCGACGATTGGCCAGCTGCCGCCACAAGTCGCTGTGCCACGCCGCTTCGTCGCGTGTCCAGAAAGGACTGCGGCGGCGGCGATTGCTGCTACTTCACGCACATACACATGCACATGCACATACACTTTTCGTTTTCGACGCGAGCGGCAGTTGCCAATTGTCTCGCGATCCCATCCGAGTGTTCCACTCGTCGCCCCGAGGGCCACAGCAGTCACTGCTGCCCAATCCACTTCGGTTCACCGCAGCAACAGCAATCACAGCACCCGATACACTACTCACTACCGCCGCTGCGTAGCCGTAGCAAGTACGAACCCAACCCAATTGCTGGTCATGCCGCCACGCGAAGACCGCGTGCTGCTGGCCACCAGTGCAATGAAAGACGCCATGGGCGCCGAGATTAAGAACCGCCACGTGCCCGTGCACGTGAAGATGCTGGCGGGCATGGCCGGGGGCGTCGCCGAAGCCTGTATCTTGCAGCCGCTGGACGTGACGAAGACGCGGCTGCAGCTCGACCGCGCGGGCCGGTACAAGGGGATGGTGCACTGTGGGCAGACGATCTACCGGACGGAAGGCGGGCGCGCGCTGTACAAGGGACTGTCGCCTTTTGTGACGAACATGGTGCTCAAGTACGCGCTGCGGTTTGGCTCGTTTGCGTGGTTCAAGGAGCAGCTGGCGGGCGGGAAGGACCGGCCGATGACTTGCACAATGAACTTTACTGCGGGACTCCTCGCGGGGTGCATCGAGTCGGTTGTGATTGTCACACCGTTTGAAGTGATCAAGACGCGCATGCAGAAGGAAGTGGGCGTCGGTCGCTTTCGCGGACCGATTGACTGTACGCGGCACGTGGTCCGACACGAAGGCCTTCAGGCGCTCTGGAAGGGCAATACGCCGACCATGGCCCGACAAGGCAGCAACCAGGCGTTCAACTTTATGGCGTTTGCCTGGCTGAACCACAACGTGTGGGACAAACAGGACGGCGACGGCAAGACGCTGCCGACGTACGCGACGTTTATCAACGGTCTCATTGCAGGATCGCTGGGGCCCATGATGAACACGCCCATGGACGTGCTCAAGACGCGGCTGATGGCGCAAGAGACGGTGGCTGGGCAAGAGCCCAAGTACAAGGGCTTTTTCGACGCGCTCAAGGTCATTTCGAGGGAAGAAGGGGTTGCTGCGCTGTGGAAGGGGTTGCTGCCGCGTCTGACGAAGATGGCCCCGGGCCAAGCCATCACGTGGTCGGTCGTCATGCGCGTGACGTCGATCTTTGAGAATCAAGAGCTGGAGCTCGCCGAGAACGAGATGAAGATGTAGAGCAGCGCACGCTACCGGAACGCGGCGAAAGACCACTTGAGCTGCAATAGACGCAAGTGCTGGAAGCAATAGTCGGTAGAGATTGTTGTAGCGCAGGGCAAGAGATTCGGTAGCGGAGAAGATTCCTTTGGACTCGGCGATGGATTATGGATCGATCCTATATATGCACATCACGTTTGTGTTTCGCTGGGCCACTGGTTTTCCCGTATCGCATCTCGTGAGATTGGCCGCTTTTCTCTCGGTGGCTCTTGGGAACGTACGGTGCGGACGCCTACATCGGTACGATCGCGACTAAGCCATTGATGGTGCAGAAAAGCGCAACTCGATCGATGGGCGAGCGGAAGCGGTCTCATGTTTACGCCCGTTTGACAGAAAAGGTCGTCCAGCGCTTCGATCTATCGACAACCCATTTCTGCTACTGCAAGAGAATGGATCAGCTTTTTCGTCAGCTCAGTCGCTTTGCAAAGTACAGTCTATTATCGCGTTGCGCGGGACGCGAATGGCCGCTATGTCGCTCTCGCTCTCTATTTCTACATCTCTACAGTCTCATTCACAAAAACATAGTACACTCTTTGGCTTCCGTCTTGCGCGCGCTCTCGTTATTGACTCGCACGCGTCGGTCGAGACGGCGACGACGACGGCGACGACAACGACGACGACGACCTCTTTCCGTCGTGTGATAGTCGCTCGGTCGGTGGAAAGTCCCGTCGGAGCTTCACTTCGATCTCAGCTTCCGACAACCCCATTGTCCGGTACTTTGCGATCGCGCCCAGCAGCTTGTCGAGGTGTCGACTCGTGCTGGACAGCCTCGGCGGCAATCCAAAGCTGTCGCCATTCGAAAAGAGGGAGCTGCGGTCCAATGATGTATCGCCCTCGCTCCGGGCGTGACTATGGACAAGCGGTGGCGCCAAGTCCTCCATCATCATGCCATGCGGTCTCGCCACTTCGTTTGCAACATCGTCGTCGTCGTCCTCCTCCTCACTCTCTTCGTCACTGTACTCGCCGTCGAATTCATCATAGTAGTCGCTGCCAAGCGAGTAGACCGACCCCTCCACTAGTGTCTGCTGCAGCGCTTCGCCACTCGCGCTCCTCGAAGCAGCAGCATAACAGCTATTGCGACTGCTCGCTCGACTCCGTCCTGTGCCTTTTCGTGGCCGCAAAGACACTCGCGCCGTCGCTCGTGAACTATGAGACAGCGTCGTCGAGCCACTGTCCGTCGCGGCCATTGTCCCGCCCGACAATCGGTGCCACGGGGCGCCGTGACTGCAGCACGCGCACACGCCGCCGCCCGGATCCAGTCCCGTGTTCCCTGTCTTGTACGTCGAGCAGCCGCACGGTCCCGAGTCCGTGTCCCGGCCAAAGACACACGTGCCGCGGCGTCCCACACGCGACCGCACGCGCTGCGCCCGTCGCTCCAGCTCCTGCCACAGCAGCGTCCGCGCCGGCACGGGCTTCATGGGCACGAGGCCCGCGGCGCGCTTGGCGGCAAACTCCTTTGCAATCTCGAGCAGAATCGTCTCGGCCTGTTGAACGCGCCGTCGCTGCTGCTCGTCGCGAGCTGTGTCTTGAGCTGCAGGCTGCGCTTGCGCTTGCGAGGGGATGGCATTGATGCTGTCGTCCTGCCGCAAGGGGGCGAGAGGGGCCCCAGCGACCGCTCGGTGGCCGTCAGAGGCCGCGGCGGACAGCGCGTGCATTGCGGCGAGGGGCGAGCGGTCGTGCAACGTCCGACGCGTCTCTTGTGCACACTCGCGACCTGTCGCTGCAGCAATCGACCGTCGCGTCACGTGCGACTCGGTCGCTCTTGTCGTTGCGGTTGTCGCTGTCGTTGCGGTTGTTGTACTGCTGCAGTCGCTCGTGACGCCGTCGCGCGGCGACCGCGTGCGGCGTTTGGGGGAGGGACGCGGGTGGGGGAACCCAACGGGGCGACAAAAGGGATGCGACGTTGGGGACAGCGTCTTGCGACGGGAAGCGGCCGACGCGCAGAGCGCTTGTGGCTGTGGCTGTGGCTGGCGGAGGCGGAGGTCGTCGTCGTCGTCGTCGCCGTCTTCTGGTTGTGGTTGTCGACGGTGTTGACGGCGTTTGGGTTTCGCGACTGCCAGTGAGTTCCCCATCGACGGGTGACAACGGAAGTGGCAAATGGAAAAGTGAGTGAGTGAGTGAGGAAGTGAGTGTCTGTCTGACTGACTCAGTGACTGACTGACTGACTGACTGCGTGAGTGACTGCGTGAGTGACTGCGTGAGGGAGTGACTGACTGAATGGCTTGAGACGTGATAGACAAACAATTAACAAACAATTGAACGGCCGGACGGCCAAACGGACGGCCGGATACCAAACGAGACGCGCCGGTGAAAAGAAACCGATTGGCGTCTTCGGTGTACAATTCCAAAGTGGTCGCGTCGTGTGTGACTTTTTGTGGCGCAAGTGTGACGAAAGGTGTCCAAGGCCGAGAAACTACTTCACACGCAATCGACTGCGAGAAAGAGAGAGAATAACTCGCGTCTCGACGGCTTGAAACGGCGATGACAGGCTCGACAGACGGGCCACGCGCCCGCGACTCGAAAGGTCCTGGTTTGGGCACTCACGGCGGCCGGAACGCACTCGATGTTTGTATGCACGTTCGTGGTTGTGTGTGTCTCTGTGACGGCAAAGGCGCATGTGCTCCACAAACTTCGAGGGAAAATCAAACACGAGTCACACCTGACTTGACGGACACGCGGGCTAGTGGCGGAGGTTCATTGCTCGATGAGGTCGTCCATGTTGACCTGTGTTTACTGACGTCGAAGATACTGACGTCGTTCTTGTTCGAAAGAGAGGCCCACGCGATCCGACCACAGGATGGGGTTGTATTGTTTGGGTAAACGGATGGGAGGGCTGGCGGGGGCTGGCGGGGGCTGGTGGGGGGGTCGATTCCAGCGCCTACAGGAGACTTACAAGAACGAACAAACAATTGCTACAGTTGACCCGCCATCGAATGTGCACAGGCACATACCGAAATGTCCATACATGAACAATTATACATTCCGAAAGGGAGATGCTACATGGACAAAAGAGATTCATGTGGTGGTCGCAGCCCTTTTTTCGCGTGCTGAAAGAGGTCGAGGAGAAGTGACAACAAACCTCTGTCTACAGTGAGCATGCTAAGGTGACTACTGCTGCTCCTGCCGCTACTACTGCGGCACCACTACCACATACAAAGCAGCACTTCTTCTTTTTCGGTCGTGAAGCTTTGCTAGAGATCGGTCGGTCCGTCGGTCGGTCGATCGATCTTCCAACCGACAGCACACCGATCGATGTAGTATAGCGAGCAGTAGTCCAATCGAGACCACTGAGGTCGACAGCGTTGGTCTCCGTTAGTACTGTATCATGAAAGTGCAGCACTCGATGCCGTTTACGTACGTCATGCTCGGGCTTGAGCCAGCAATTTGCACCAGCTCGTTCCGGTCGAGTCGTTGGCATAGTCAGTCATCTCTACCGAGCGACATGAAACATCGACGACGAAAACGGCGCTGACGACGAGACAGTGGCGACTGTGGCGAGTGAGGCAAAACAGCTCGCGCCTGTCCGTCTTGTAACCGTGACACTTCAACTAGCCAGTCCAAGCGAGCCAGTCCAGAAGATCGCGAAGGGAGTCCCCGTCAAACGTGCGGCCTGTGAGGTAAAGCATGCGACAGGTTCTGGTACGACGTTACAAAGTTGACTGACGCACTTGGTACCGAAGTTGCGTGGTAACATGAGAGGGAGTGCATTACCAACACCTGTCGTCCTGTGTGTGTGTGTGTGTGGCAATGGTCTACTTTGCTGCAAGCGTAGTCTTTTGATTGTATAGTACACTGGGCGAACGCCACGACGCACTCACTACCGGGTAAGGAGTGCGTAGCAAGTGAGTGAGATATAAATCACGGACTGACTGTCCGGCCAACCGCTATTTTGTGGCGACGAGTATAGTATTGAACGTGGAAGCGCTGGATCTGCCCACAATATGTGAATAAGATGCCACAGGCTTCAGGCGCGAGTAATCTTCATTACACTGCAAGCTCCAGTCCACCCTTTATGACCTGGCGGGACCACAAGCAGGATGAAACACCTCGCAGTCTTGGTTTCGACTTGTTCGCTCACGGCTCTTCCTTTTTGTTGCTAACAGGGTCCGCTCCACAGACAATTCCGACCTCCGAAACGTCCTCGTTCTTGGTCTCCGGTTCCCGATTGGCAGCACGTTCGCAGTCCAACTTGTCTGCAATGCTTCCCGGTGTTTGCTCGTCATTGAGCTTCGTTTGCTGCGCCAATTTCTGGGCAGCGTGCAGCACAGCATCCTCTTCGCTGTCTTGTTCCTCTTGCTCTGCTTGTTCGGCACTTGCGCTCTTGGGTAGAAAAGGCTCGCCGGGACACAGTGCCTCGAAAATAGCACGGGCATTGGCACTCGCGCTTTCGAGGTGGATATCCAAAGGACTGGCACCGTTGTCGGATGAATCCTGTTGCTGGACGGGATCCGATCGATTATCTGAGTCAGCCATACACGTTTCGCACACCCACACGTTTGCAGGGATATCTCGACGTTTTGTACTTGCACTGGCATCATAAGTGCCAGTGGAAACAAGGTGGTCCGTGGTAAAGATGGCTCGCCAAGCGATCCGGTCGCTCCATTCTGGCTCGGAAGGTGGATTCGCGTTCACATCTGAGGCTCTCACTTCACCTGCATCAGCTAACAGCTCTTTTGTCGTGTCCGTGGTAGTCTCGAATGACGTCGCTTTGGCGTCTGCTTTGGTCTGCTTGCCACACTTTTGCTGCAACTCTGTTTCCGAGCTCAGAACAAGTCGTCGGATAACAGACTGCAAGAGCTCTCGCTGCTTCACAGTCTGGTTGAACCAGTCAGCTGGCAACGGCATCGAGATGTGAGCGAGGAAGTAGCCCTTCGGACACGCGTACGCACCAACATCCAGCTGCACAACTTGAATCGCAAACGGGTTCTTGAACTCAATGTCCTCTGGAGGAATCACAAGCATGATACGGGCCATATCTTTGCGCAAGGAAGTCTTCAACACAAACACACCTCGGAGTATACGGCCGTGTGCACGTCCTCTCTCTCGTCCATCATCGGTAAGGCGAAGGCAGTCAACGTAGCTACCGCTCGTCACGATATGCTTTGCTCGCAATACATCGCCATCGCTGCAGCGTACGCCACTGAGCTCTCCCTTCTCAGTGTCCAGCAAAAACCCATCGACAGAAGCGCAGAGGACGTAAATGCCACCGTACACAGCGCTCAGTCGACAGAAGCTTTGCGCAAGCTCGCTGATGCCGTACAATGGAGCCAGGAAAGCGGTCCCTGTAAACCTTCCGATCGACGCCACATAGCGATAGACTGCAGCAAGCCCGTCACGAGCTGAGATCTGGTTCTTGGTCGCAGGAAAGCTTGCGAGCCCGACGCAGTACACGACCACTTGCTGCAATTTATTCGAGAGCTTGAAGTGCTCTTCTAGCAGCTCCTGGAACGGACGGTCAAGGTACGCGGCGATCTCTGCATCCTCATCTGTCTGACTCACCTTGTTTTGCGGCCGTTTCAGCGCACGTCCAAGCGCTAACGTCCGCTCGTTTTTGGTCTTTACGTCCTCGTGCAAAATGTGCGTCTCGCCGTAGTCAGCCACGAACTGCAAGAACTTCATCAACTGCCGTTTCTCGACCATACCCAGGAGCTTGCTCTGAAACACGTCCCGCTTCGAGCAAGGAACTTCCCACACTGTGTCATTGTAAATATCCTCCTCCTCTGATTGCTGAACGCCTAACGCCGATGGCTGAAAATGCACGTACGTGCGCTCGATCGCCGCAAACTCAAGGTACCGTCCGACACCCGACGTGATCAGAATTTCCACGAGATGCTCTGATGACAGCATGAGTCGTGGGTTCACGTCAATACTAAAGGACGACGATTGCTGCAAGAGCTCCTCCTTTACAGTTTCGTTCGCAAAGCCCTCTTCAAGCAAGTGACACCCAAATGAGCTCTTCAATGGCAGCACTCGCTGGTTCTCTGTCTCCACTGTCTTGTCAGCATTTGGTTCAACTTGTCTACTGTCCTCGTTGCCATTAAAGTTGCGAGGAGGAATAGCCTCGTTCTTTGTCCATCGGAGGAACTGACTCAACGGGAACGACGCGTAGTTGCTGCCATAGTAATCATTCTAGTAGGTCCACCAGTCAAATTAGAAAGAAAGAGTTACAATAATAGCAAAAAACACGTGATAGTAAAGACGTCAGCATCTTGACAAAGGGACACTGAACGATTCTCGCGCGGATGGCAGAGGACCTGATCCAGATGCAGCACTTTCTTCCCCACTCGAGCCAATGCCCTGTAACAAACGGCAGTACACGAATGAGCAGCGCATATTCTTCCCACACTCACTGATGGGTACATTTACACGAAACAGAGCGTCCATCCAATATTTAGTAACCCAGCCGTACCCTGCTAAAATGGCCTCGACCATGCCAGTGCCTAAAACAAGGACGTCATACTCGATCTCTTTCAAACTCGCGTCCATTAGGTACACTTTAGCACGAGTAGATGTTGTCGTCAATGGAGGGATACCGAGGGAGCGAACTTAAGCGGCCCAGCGTCAGTTCAGTATCAGACGACACGGGCAATAAAACGTCGCGTGACGCTTGTGGTGTTTGTAATTATGGATAAATTGTATCTGGCGACCTGTCATTTAGCATAGTTTTGCCAACTTTAGTGGGTAGTTGAGGAAACCACACGAGACAACAACGCAAGATAAGCAACAGACGAAAGAATAGTGACATTTTGCGCCTGGCAAAGCTGAGATCACGAAGATCGTTCCAAGTGCTTTTGGATCGATACGCACGACACGTCGATCCATAGACACAGTAGTATAGGCAATCGTGTGCTACGGACGTATGGATATGGTCGACGGATGATCGATCGATGGACATTGGCCTTTGGTGCAATCTCGACGTTTCCGTTCATAAACGGACAGTTTGATACGAGGAACGCACTGAGACTCGTTCGCCGTCGAACGTTTGCTACCGCTATCACTGGACTTGACATATGTGTCGGAAACGATCGTACAGTGTCAGTTTAGTCGAAGATAGATTCGATATATAGTTCGTGTGTGTGCAGGCAATGCACGGCGAAGTTGCTGGTGACAACTCTCAATACAGTCCTTAGTAATGGAGCGACACGAAGATTATTGTACAATATGAGAGGAGCCAGAGGAGTGCGTGTGTATGGCAAACATCGACAGCGCATGTTCGACATTGCTCGTCCCCCTGTGCGTCACCTTCTTCGTTCTCGCGGATTCAGAAAGCTCAGACATAAATCGAGATAGAAGCGGCTGCGCGACGATAGCGTACAATCGCGACACCTTTTCGTAAACAATGATGCAAACAACACCTGGGGAAGTCATGTGCTGGATGCATTCCCCTTGCACTGTACAAGCGAGCACACGTCCAACGACATCATTCCTTGATCCTTCTCATCAGTCGATTAGCAGAGGAGTGCAAGCACGTTTTGAGCTCAAACGTTGGACGTCATTGACAAAGATGGGGTCAAACGACGTTTATGTCATGGCGACTACGGTTGGCAACTGATGCCGACCCATTTCGGTGCACTGAAACAAAAATTTGAAACTTGCAGACGTCGAAAGCGTACGTACACCATCACAACTGAGTCGAAGTGCTACGACCGAGTCTCACCTCGTTTGAACAGCGTAGTCGAAATTTATAAGACTAGATGGAGATATCGTGAACAGGCGCAACCTAATGGTGTCAAGCGCGAGCACTATTGTGTAGGTGATGGCATAGCTTCAGAACACGAGCTCCCAGTTGCATGTCAACTACAGCACATCGGAATCATCAAGGTATTGTCAATGGCGGCACACATGGCATGGCGATAAGTATAGTGTGCAAAAAAGCGATTCGTTGTTTGCACACTCTTGAGCCGTCAGTGGCACATTAGCGATTGCATCAGTGGTCAAATCGCCGGCTCGACGCATCGCGGATGGGATAGGAGGCCTCCGAGTAAGACGCTTCATCAATGCGTCTCGTAGTCCATAGAACTAGAAAATGGTCGATGCAGGGAGTCTCTTCGCATGTAAAACAAACAGCTCCTGGCGTGTCGAATCTCTTCGTCTCAGGAAAAAGTGATGACGGAAGTATTGCAGCACAGGACCACTTCAACCACTGTTTAACATCGATTCGCCGTTTTGTTGCTGGAAAATGGGGATCGAGAGAACAAACAGTTGCAGCGTCATTTTGTTTTTAGCATATAATGAAATACACTTTCTTAGCATCGAAAATGCGCTGGAGGACGGTTAGCGTACAGCTTACCAAAGTGCGTGCACTTGAGTACTGTTCGCAAAAAGGGCCAATGTGATGTTCCATTTCCATTATTACAAACTCCGCACGGCCTTATACAAGTGTGTCGTCAACGTATGTCGGAAATATGCGTAACGACATCGAACTAACTGCGCCACGAAGAGATTAACACGCCACCGTAACATCTGATGACCCTTGAGGTATAACGAGCAGCTCAGAGCATACTGCTCGTCACACTAACCGCTGCAAGCGGAACATTGCTAACTCGCATAAGCAATTGATGGTAAATATCGGCCAAATTGAGTGCACTGCGAACAGCCACCGGCCATGTTGCCCGATCAAACATCATTTTTCGACTTGACGCCTATTCTGGAATTATGACCACGATATACTTGTTATACGCATCAATAACGCTAGTTGTATTTGGGTTTTCTGACACCGAGTGTCGATAAGGGGTCACCAGGGAGACATACTTTGCACCATACCTCACTATGCTTCACACAAAAGGACTGCAAATGACGTCACGATGCAATTATTGAATGAATTCGGTGTGAACAACGACGGGTACCCTTATTAGCTGCATGCGTCCACTTCTTCTTACCCTTCCGCGTAGGTGGGAAGCGTGACCTCACGAGATATGCCGGGCTTGGCAGAACGAAGAAGCGCAACATTTGCTGTTTCAGCACATCCCAAGTTGGGAAAGCATTGCATACCGACGTGCCGCACGTTAGCGCCCATTCCCTCGCCTTACCACCGAGACTACTCACTGCCAGCGCAACTCGCTGCTGCTCCGAGTAATTAAAAGCTGCGGTCATGACTATCTCGATCTCTCGCATCCAGAAAAGAAGACTGTCCTCGTCTTTTCCCGCAAAGGTCCTTACGCTATGAATGAGCAGCTCAATCAGACAGCTATCGTCGGCTGCACTAATTCCAGCAGCCAACACCTTCGGTCTCAAGGAAGCCATGATTTGTTCTACTAGAGCCGACTCACATTGCATGGATGCCTCGAGATGCACTTTTACTGCGTCCGAGCTTCGCGATGCAAGTGAGGCCATGTTCTCAGCGCCCAACAAGAGGATTAGCTTATGAAGCGCCCCTTGTTGGGTTTCCGAGAGATGAGCAAATTGCTCCATCCTCATTGAGGAGTAGATGTTAGACATGGTCGTGTGCTACCAATGCCGCGGAGCTACCACAGCTCTAGCGCCAGAGGAAGACGCATACTCAATGAGCATAGGTTCGACGAACCGAAAACAAGATAGGCTCAGTGAGTCTTTTCGCTCAAGCAGCTTGCCAGCTACAGACAGACTCTGAAGATCCCTAGTTCAGTGGGCAGTAGGCTTCGGACTCAGAGAGCCTCTTCGTTCCACGAACGACTTAGTTCAATGCAAGAGCCAAACAGCACCTAGTGCTTTAGAGTTGACTACCTTTGCAAGGCTTGTACTCCTCCTTGCTCAACTGTGAACTGATCTTTTGCACGCTTTCTTGAAAGCCGCTAAGAAAGAGCTACCTGCAAGTTTGCTATCTCGTAAACGAAGACGAAGTAAGCAAGAGAACAACGGCTGTGAAGCCTAACACCAGGTGACATACACAAGTCAAGAACATATGCATTCAATGACCATCAAGCCTTTCACCCGATTTCGAACTCAGGAGTAAGTAAATGAAAAAGTCATGGCCGTGGACTCACCCACTGGTTGAATGCGATCATTGTCAAACGCGATAATCAACACCGTACCTACCGACAAGTAACCTCCAGTACAACGCACGGGAGTCACGAAAGACGAAGCAGCAAGCGAGTGACGCAGAAGTCAAATAGTCAGTGATAAGCAATGCTGGCAGTCAGTCGATTTCTGCACCTCTCGTCACAGCGATAACGCGGTCAATGTTTTGTCACTTGTGTTGCAAGACTGGCAATATAGCCATACGTTATCGTCCTGCTGCAAGCCATCGACAGCATAACGGACGAGATGTACCCAACTAGAAAAGCAAATGCTTTTGACATGTTGAGTGGAACAGAGCATCTGATGTACTAGAACCAACGTTTGCTCCCCGAGCTGGTTCGACCTCGGTAGTTATTCAGCGCATGGTACGGCAATGAGCTCGTACATCTCTGCTGACAAGTGTGATACTTGGTGTTCCGGAACGGCCCTGCTTTAGTGGGATCGAGACAACTGCTATTTGTCCTGTGCAGCGGCTCAGCAGCTGATCTCATGTACCAAGTTCAATAACAGCCTCAACGTTCTGACGTTTGCAACAAGCGTGAGCAGGTGATGACGGCTACGTATTGCCATATATTCCATACCCTATCCTTGTAGTATTTACTTGCTCGCCAAAAGCTGTACTATTCTAGC
This sequence comes from Hyaloperonospora brassicae, assembly GCA_947650285.1. NCBI lineage: Eukaryota > Oomycota > Peronosporomycetes > Peronosporales > Peronosporaceae > Hyaloperonospora > Hyaloperonospora brassicae. The sequence goes on along the minus strand of CANTFL010001005.1, from coordinate 103,503 downwards.
TGATGTGATCTGCTATGTCAAGCAAGGGCCATGCTTCGTGCCTTACACTAGCAATACCTAGTAACAGTACTCCGACAACAATGTCCGCAACGCATCGCATCGCATCGTTTGCGACCTGCTGTGCATTGACAGACTGCATTGTGCGATTTAGATAGAGGGCTTGGCCAGCATTTCTTGTGCTTCGTAGCCGATGCAGCAGCTGTCTACATGCTTGCAGACAGATATAGAAGCGCATATTTGGGGTCAACATTAGCAATCCGCATCCTTCCACCTGTGTTCGCATCACAATGTGTATCACCAACTCTTCTCAATTTGAGATACATCGTCTGTTGGATGACACAAAGAACGTAGCGAGCGCTGCTTTACCGATGGGTAGCTACGATCGAAGCAACATGGCTATCTCGACGGTTATCTCACGTTCAATCCACAACGTCAGTTTCATTCACTTTCCTGTGTGTGTGTTGGCAAATCGATTCGCAGCCTGGTTGACGTTGACGTTGGTTTCGGCACGTCCGATACTACTGAAGGCTTCTCCTTGCGATCAAGCAGACCGCCAAAGCTTTGCTATGAAAGCTGCAAGCTCTTGTAAGCCTTATCGTGGTAGACGAAGGAAACACGCGCAAGCAAGCTACAATCATACAAAGTATCTAGCCCCGTCATGAGATTGGAACTTGCAAATGGGTGCTTGCTTATCTTGCATCCGCAAAACGGGCAGGATTGCAGTCGCTACGTTTCAATCAGCTGGCTACGACGGGCCCCTTGACGTCACACGATGCGATCACGCGTACGGTCGGCCAGTGATGTGCACCACGACGTTTGCATCTGACGCTGTCCATGAACCTGATCGTATCTCCTCATACAACGTCGGCATTAGCGTTGACGAGAGGCAACAAAGACCAGTCAAGGCGGGACGGAACGCCAAGAGCTCGAATGAAAGTCTCTTCCGAGCATAGCTAGAGCTGTACATGTCGACTTAACGGCCCTCGGAGGTCGAACGTCGAGCATCAGTGGGAACGGCCTTGACAAATGAGGACGGGTACACAGGACACGCGCTGTAAACAACGCCGACCCTTGCGGTTAGTTGCCTGTCTATAAGCAGAACATTGGAACACCCCACTCCATCAACTCGAACTGCAGCGGCTTAACCTCGGGCGGCTTTGTATTTGACAACCTGCAAACGTAACCTGCCAAGACGCTCTCTCTCTCTCTCTTGTCAGCTACGACCTTCAACCATAACTCTACAGGATAGCGACAATGGCATTGCCCATACCGACCAAAGTGGCCAGGACGCCGAGGCCCCAGCAAACGCCTCGGTGCGGCTGCATCGCGTGGGCGTACACGTACGTGTGGAGGCACCGGACGACCGTGAAGCCAATCATGGCACTCGCGTGCACCGTGGGGTTGCTACCGACCAGGACGCCACCTCCAAAGACAAAGAGGGCAAACGGAATGGATTCGAGATCGTTGCTCACGATTCGGCCCCAGCGGTGCTCCGCCTCTCGGGCTTTGAGCACACTTTTGTCGTCCGTGTGGTCGAGACCGTACGTCTGTTTTCGGCCTTTGCCGATCGTGTCGGCGAGACTGAGGGCCGCATCTTCCGGTGGCCGACCGCCCGATCGGAACTTCTTGTCGCCTTGGACGGCTGTCGCCAGGAGGAACTTGAGGTACAGTACCGAGCTACAGGCGATGTAGACCTTGACGTTCGAGTCGAGCATAGCACTTTGAATGGCTGCGGGGGTTTCGATTGTGAGACGTGCGACGAGAGGACGGAGAAGAAGAAGAAGAGTTCGAAGAAGGAGAGAAAATCCATTGGACCTGCTGCGAAGGTGAGGAGGAAGTTGTTGGCGTACGGCAGCCACTATTCTCGGGTCGGTCCCCGATTCGCATAGCTGGACACAGAGAGGCCAACGTATCACGAACGTCTCGGGTGGTACCTATGTCGGGCATCACCTCCCACTCGACTGACGCTAATCGGCATTGCCACTGTGTAGCTGCAGACTTTTGCCGCTGCTGCATCTGATGCTATGCGTGCGTGCGACTGTTTGCCCAAGATATGAGGTCGAACGACTCGTCATCATCGCTAGCAAAAAGGACCTCCGACGCATGCAAAAGTGCCATTGCCAAAGGCATTCCGTCTGCTGCTGCTGCTCCTGCACTCGATCTCGTGCTTGTAAGTCGCTATTTGCATCGTCAAGAAAGTCGCACCACATTGTTCCTCGGAGCGGAATGGGCCCTGTCGTCGTCTCGTTGAGACCATCAGGTGTCTTGACTGCAACTGAGCTCTTCGATGCCGTCTCGTTACATGTCGCATAACACGCGTTGAAGCCATGTTCATGACGATTGGCCGATAGGTCTTTCTCGTTGTTGCACCCATGCGGCGCAAGCTGCTGCCGGTCGTAGTGTAGCCATATGACGTGGGTCGATCACCACCACGTGCGACTCGCGTGGCGTCGGCTTCGATATGTACCGCACACCAACCACTCGTGGCCAGTCGTTCTCCCGTTGTAGCCATTCGAGCCGCCAACATGTCGCTGGCCGGGCTGGACAAGAACGTGTTCAAGAAGACGCTGGCGGTCGTTGGAGTGCGCGTCGAGGCCAAGAAAATCGGTGCCGTGATCAAGAAATTGCACGGCCACTTGCTCAATCTGCCGCGGCTGCGGAACGTAGTGCCCGACCCGATTCAAGCGGACCCGCACAAGAATGCCAGCAGCAAACTGATTCTGCTCGAGACTGACGTGAAAGATACCGAGACGTTGCAGCCACTGGATGAGGAGATTGTGAGCTTTTTGAAGCAGGAGAGTCTGGCGATTGTACGGCATGCCATTGAGCTGGACTATAGCTACTTTGCCGTGGACCAGGTGCTCAGCGAGCTGTTGCCAAAAGGCATTGACATCCCCAGCTCGTTCGAGACGGTCGGACACATTGCTCACTTGAACCTGAGAGACAGGCAGTTGCCGTACAAGCGTGTCATTGGGCAGGTCATTCTGGACAAGAACGCCCAGATCCGGACGGTGGTGAACAAGACGGAGAACATTGAGACCAAGTTCCGCACGTTTCCAATGGAAGTCTTGGCTGGCGAAGACAACATGGACGTGGTGGTGCATGAGAGCAAAGCGACGTTCAAGTTCAATTATGCTGAAGTGTACTGGAACTCTCGACTGCAACAGGAACATCTGCGGATCATCCGTTGTATCAAGCCTAGTGACGTGGTGTGCGACATGATGTGCGGAATCGGTCCGTTTGCGATTCCAGTGGCCATGAAAGGTGCCAAAGTGTATGCAAACGACTTGAACCCGCGAAGCTATCATTACTTGAAAGAAAACATCGCGCTGAACAAAGTCGACGAGTTGGTGACACCGTACAATCTGGACGGCCGTGTGTTTCTGGCGCAATTACTGGATGAGAAGCAGCAGTTTACACATGTGCTAATGAACCTTCCGGCTATTGCGCTCGAGTTTCTCGATGCGTTTCCACGACAGTTTGATCACTGGGAAGGCGAGCTGCCCTTCATTCACTGCTACTGCTTTTCGAATGCTGCAGATGTGGAAAAGGACGTGAAAGAGGTACGAAACTGCGTCTCTCGCTTGCTCCCTATCTCTCTCGTTTGTCGTCGTCTCTTGCTCGATAGTCGATCAGTCTGTGCTCATCAGTTTTGTGTACGCTCCATGCCGTTTGTAGCGCGTCGAAACGATCATGGGCGGTGAACTGGACTTGGACAGGACGTCGGTCCATCATGTGCGGGACGTGGCACCCAAGAAAGCTATGGTCTGCATCTCGTTCCAACTGCCCGAGTCGATCGCATTCAGCTCGGAGCGTCTGGCAATGAAACAGAACGATCTAAAGCGGCGGAAGGTGGAGGCTGAGACTTTGGCTTGATCAATGTTTTCGTCGCGGCCTCGGCGGCTGTACGCGAGGAATGGCTCAGTCCCGTACTTCTGGCTGCAACATTTCGTGCATATTGGATAGCCGTGAGACCATAGAATCTAGTGGAAAGCAGTCACGGGTAATCGATTGCCCACGCAGCACGTTTCGTACTTGGCAGCTCATTACGGTTGTAGCACCTGCACAGATTCCATGCAATTGCAGAGACGTGTGGTGCGTTTGTGAGTCAACGAGCTTCCAGATACTTTATGTATGGTGCTCATGTGACCATTTGACTCAAACGAGTATCGACAACGTCGTCGAGAGATTAGTTGGGGCAAAATGGAGAAGTACGTACCCGTCCTTCTTGACTCATAATGGTCGAAAACTCTCTTCTCTACTCACATCGACAACAAATACCCATACAAAGCTATTGAACTACGAACTGCAGGACATTCAAGTCAAGGTAGACCATTCAAGACAATCCACGATTGCATTTATGGGTTAGATTGCCTTGTAGCGTCGATATGTCTTTTACAACGTGCCGTGCGCCCGAAACCCTCGGATTTATGTGTAACAACATCTTTACGTACACCACACGAGCAAATCGCTGTCGAATATCAGCAGAAACGCTAGTTGTATTTACAAACAAACACAGTCTGTCGCAGCAGCGAGTCACCTGGTCGTTTATACCAGCAGAAACCACGCAATGCACCCAACAAGCGTCCCAATCACTTTAGCTGCAAGGTTTTATCTTCCCCTACTCCTGTCACCCAGAGCCACCTCATGTTCACAGACGAGCCGAACCACCGCCGCTCCTCGTTTGACTCCCTGGAAGTCAAAGCCTCGTCACCAGTGACCCACTCCCCATCCTCGAGCTGCCTCAGCGGCCACTCTCGTATCCGCCTATGGCAGCCCCCGCGCCGCCGCACGGGCTCGCGCTGCTCACGCCACCAGCACCAGCAACTGCCTCACCTGCTTCCATCCGCGTTGGACTTGCTGCCGCGTCACTCGTGTATTCGATCGACGGCCGCTACGTCTTCCAGCGTCAAGGCGCTGTTGTGCGGGTGCTGCATGGGGCCAGCGGGCGCGTGTTGCACGAATGTACACGTCCCCACTCGGCCAGCTCCGTCTCGGCCATTGCTGTGCACCCACAGACTCCTTCTCAGCTCCTTGCCGGGTACGAAGATGGCTACATACTACTGTGGGATTTTCTCGCCCAAGCAGTGCGACTCAAAAGTGACCTGGGCGGACCCATTTTGTGGATGGCTACAAGTCGCTCGAGCCCATCGCAATTGGTGGCTGTCGTGAAAAGCCCAAAGCGCCACTGGTCGCTGCTGACGTACAGCCTCAAGCACAAGAAACGCGGCCGCGTGTTCGTGCAGTCGCCCACGGCGTTCCATACTGCAGCGCTCCAGAGCTACGTCCAACGTCCAGACGACGTTACTGCCACTGCTGCTGCTGTAACAACAGGGGACTATATTGTGCTTGTCGCGGGCCGCAGCCTTTTCACGGGATGGCTACATTACGACCCACGGACGCCTGTGGTCGTAGCGCCGCAGTTTGAGCACGTGCGGGACGTGACGTGCATTGCCATAAGTCCCGTGCGCGTGGAGTTTTCCATTGGCGACTGGGAGGGACAGATCTTTCGGTACGATCAGCACGCGCTGAGCGAGAACCAGTCGGCTGCCCAACTGCATTGGCACGCGCACGCAGTGCACTGTCTGCAGTACTCGACGGACGGTCAGCACTTGCTGTCGGGCGGCGAAGAGTGTGTGTTGGTGACGTGGCAGCTGGAAACAGGGCGACGGACGTACTTGCCGCGTCTGCCAGCCCCGGTCGAAGAGATTGCACCGCGGCAGGAAGGAGGCGTGTACGTTGTGGGGCTTGCTGATAATGTGCTGTTCCAGTACAATGCCGTGACGCGGGAACAGGAGTGGGAAGCGCGCGGACTGGCGCGTGCTGGTGGATCGGCGGCTGAGTCGCTGCCCATGCGGCAAGTGGCAGTCGACCCGATCTCGAAGGCACTGGTGATCAACGGCTCGTCGGGTGCTGGGGTCTTGCAGTTCTACGAACCATTTGCTGACCGTGTGTTGCAGACGCTAGTGCTCTCGGAACGCAACCAAGTGACACGTACGAATGACGAAGTGATGCCGACACTGCTGGCGTCGCACGCACGCTTTAGCTTTCGTGGTGGTGACCTCGTGACGCTTCATGCGCCGACGACCGCGGACGCTGGCAACGAACAGGCTCTGCGCTTTTGGACGCGTCGTGTGGACGGGTCATTTTTTGTCAACACGTCGGTGGACGCCCCTCACGGTCGGGCTCGTGTTACGAGCGTGGTGTTTTCTCCTACAGCTGACGGCGACTGTGTTGTGACTGCTGATACTCAGGGCGATTTCAAAGTCTGGCAGAAAGTAGCAGCCGAGGCAGGTGGTGTCTCGTGGCTCTGTCAATCCGTTGTTCGCTTCCGTGATGAACCAGTGACGGCTGTGAGTTTTGCACGTGATGGCTCGCTACTTGCCGTGGCGTACGGCAACAAGCTTACGCTGTGGGACGTTGCCACGCACTCTTTGCGTCGTGTGCTTTCTTCCGCGGACGGTCAGCCGGTAAAGCAGATCATGTTTCCAGGCGTCAATCTGCCTTACGTTGTGGTGCTGACGGACACCCAGCTGCAAGTATGGAACCTGTTGTCGCTGTCGCTTTGGTGGCGCTATAATGTGCCAAAGGGTACTGCTGTGGCCGAGGAGGCACTGCATGAACGCTTTTTGATCTGGATGCCTGTGGGTGAGAGGGAGAGCAAGAAAACGTTGCTGCTCGTGTTTGATCCGCAAACACCGGTGCCAACGTGCATACGTGTTGTCGATTTCGACAGTAAGGTGTGGGCCGCTGGCTTCCACGCTGGCACTGGTGACATTCTCCTCATTGATGACAAGACGGGTGTCTGGAGACTGGATGGACTCGATGCCAGCTCTTTGGACGCAAAGCGTCGCAAACAGGCGTACGTTGCTGCCGTTGCAGCAAGTGCTGGCTCCAAGAGTAGCGAAGAGGGTATCAAAGCATTGAGCACGATGTATGACAAGTCTGCCAGTCGCAGCAGTCGTCTGTTACAGAAGAAGAGCGGTCAGAGCACATACGACCACCACAACGGTGCAGTTTCGAATGGATCTGCGTCTGATAGTCTCTTTGATGCACCCGCACACGTCCTGCCGTCAATGACGGCGCTGTACAGACCTTTCATGGATACAATGCTGCCAAAGCCGCACCGGGTCGACAAGAGTGGCGATGCGTCCATGAACGTCAACGGCGAAGCAGGCAGTACACACAAGAAGAAGAAGAACAAACGGCGCAAGAAGCAGCTGGAAGCACAACAGCAGCAGCAGACTTCGGCTGATAGTTTGGTTCACGAAGACGGAGAACAGCGCAAGCGCATAAAGTGTCGGGTTGAACAAGAATTGGCGAACTCGGAGTTGCAGCAGCGGACGTACTCGAAGTTACTGGAGACTTTCCGCAAGAGTAAGGCGCGTCGAGCGTAACGCTTTGGCAATGTCAGGTGTAATAGACTTGTTACATGTTCTTAGGTCCCTTGCTGCGTCGCTCTTGAGCTGTATGGTGCTCGTGCTTGTGAATGTACGGCTGAAAGCAGCGCGTTGGGCATCGAGCACTTGAACGTCGTGGTGAAGCACCAGCATCCAGCTGCTTAAGTGACAAAAGTGATGGAGCAGCGATACTGAAAATGCTGCAAAGATTGGATCGGATGATGTTGCACTCTTTGCAAGCGACTGCTATTCTCGTCGCTGTCGTGCAGTCCGTTACCGGCATATCGTTGAGCTTTGCTGCATCACCGAATATGTTGTCATGCAGTCCAGTGCTTTCCAGGAAACATGTGATATCCCAACATGCGTCACCTGCAGTTGTTGTTTTGTTGATGCATGTGCGTCTTGAACTTGGAAGATGTGTCACTTGGTCCACGGGTAGTGAGGAGAGACATCGACGTCGCATCTTTTCCGCATTGGTGCAGCTTGCAACTCGTGCTTGGTACAAAGGTTTGCCATTGCCTTGTTCTCATCTTGACTTGCTGCGTCTGATGTGACGCGTACCGATCAACGCCAACGTCAGTGGTGTAGCTAAACTCACGTGAGAAAAAGCGACATGTCATTCGCCATGTCATAGCAATTCAAGTTTGTGTAAATAGCAGATGTACGTTTCTCGGCTCGAACACGTACGTGGTGAAGAAAGCTCTGGCAGGATAGTCCATGTTCGGACGGTCCATGTAGCCACTACGCAGCGTCATGACGCGCAACTGGACTATTCTCGTGCAGCATCTGGGAATCACTGAAGTTGCAACCGTCGATCGGGCATCATTCGGATACAAATGTATCGCACCATAGCGTTATGGTCCGCCCGAGAAGTAAATGTCCTTGAAGATATCGCCCGAACTTGATCTCAACGTGACAAACACTTGAGCGTTGATAACAAGACGACAGCCGAACAACAGCATCGTCCTTTGACAACAATTAGTCGACATCAAAGAGAAGAGCGCAGCACCAAACTTACCTGCCATCGCATATCCTTCTTTTGGACCAGTCTCGTGTGCACATGAACTTTCAGTTCACTCGCCCAAAAGTTGAATTGAAGCTCGAGTGTTCTCTTCGATACACACGGACACGGGTATGCACTCGGTGTCGGTTGAGCCAAACACTTACCCTTAGCTCAGGGCAAAAGAGCAGCTGTAGCGTTCTTGCGATAAAGGATGACCGCCATGTTTTCACTGGCCACGTCAAACTCGGCAGTCGACGAATCGATATCAACTGGGAAGACAGCAACGTGCAGTTCATATTCCTCCTGGCTGCTATCCAAAAAGTGCAGGCGCAGCGAAGTGGTCGACGGGAATGCAAGTGTCACGCTTGATGACTCAATGCCAGCCACGCCAACGATGTAGGACAGACACTGCGAAGTCACGTGAGCCTCACACGGCGGTTCGATGGGGTCCACGGGCCTAAGCGTCGCTTCGACCGGCATTGTCGACACGTTATGTGACGATGTCGAACTTGCAGCGGAAGTGTTTGTTGCACGAACCACATCTTTGTGACAGCAGTTCTCAAGCGGTGGCGTAGACGCCACATTTTCATGAGTGCGTGTGGCGGACTTGTTTTTTGCAGCAGACGACAGAGAGGTGACGGGAACTGGACTTTGTGTCTGAATCGTCTGCTGCTCGTATGCAATTGTTTGCGGGTCGTTTGCAGTGACCAAAGCCCACTCGTGCAGAATGCGAACCTTTTGCCCACCCTCCATCTTTTGCTCTGATGCGAGCGCGTCACTGCTCTTTGTTTCGTCATGCGACAACTTCCTTTCCCTGCTTGCTGCTTCAGCCTGTTTCTCGTCATCGTCATCTTGGATGACAAGCGAGACAAAGTGTGGTTTCGGCTCTTCTGGAGGCTGCACAGGTAAAGTGACGACCACTTCGTGTCGTTTGCGGTCAAACCTGGCACTGCCGTTACTCTCGATCACCGGGAACGGTAGCGCCAGCTCTAGTGGTTCGTAGTCACTGGGAACGCTAGAGTCCGCTGACAGTCGCAGCATTCGCTCACTCACATGCAAGTTCAGTCCCTCGGCACTGTTCGTAGCAGGTAAACTTACCGTCACCACCAATTCTTTCGGACGATACAGGTCGACAGAAACTTGGCTGCCTGAGTCCGCTTGTGCGTGATGAAGAGCCTCGTAGTGGCCACTGTAAGTGAATCGGTGCTCCATCTTCTTCTTCTGCTGCACCTTGTCACACGGGTCCTTTACATCTGACTTCACCTGCACTTCTTCCTCTTCGAACAAGGTACTTCCATCTACACGTCCTTCACACATCAATTCGTTCTGCACAACGTCATCAGCACAATCACTCGCCGCCTCGATCAAACGAGACGACTTTGTGTCCTCATTGTCGCGATCTACAATGGCTTTTGCCGCAGTCGACGTCCGCACATCACGCACTCGCTCGAGTGGTCTCGATATTGACACTTCACGTTCGTCTGTCAAACTCATTGGGTTCGGACGACCCGACTTGTACTGGACACCACGAAGCACATGGCAGTTCCGATCCAGCATTGCAGCAGCGTTGCATCCCGAGTGCTGCAGCACTATTTCAACTGCCTCAAAGCACTTTGATATAACCAGTGGGCCTCTCGGATCCAGTCGATCGACTGCAATTGTAGCCACTTGAGGATGCACACAGACATCGACTGTCGGCACCCCAGCACCGCGTTGGTCCTTCTCAAGTCGTTTCGGACCCACACAGAACGAAAACTGCCACGAACACGCACTGTGCTGCGACGTACTACGGATCGTGTCGTCTCTTGATAGGGGTCGCAATCTTGAACTCGTACAGATATTGATAAAGACCTTGTGCTGGACATCCCACTTGGTCTTCAACACGAAACCTACTGCCGGTGTCACACTGTACGCGTTCGTAGGTCCTTTTTCCTGGTTCACTGTATCTATTGGGTCCACTGCATCGATCTCCCGGTCGCTCTGACGCGAACTGTCCTGGATGTACCCATTTAGAATCGACCGAAGATCGATCTCTGTCGTACCTGCGAGAAACAGTTGCTCTAAACGTGAGTCTTTGGCAGTTGTTGACGTTGCGTGGACCTCATCTTCGTAGCTGTATTTCGGTGCTGTCACTGGAGTTGCGATTGTTGTTGGGGTCGTACTGGTGCCTGAAGAAGAGGACAACGACTGGAAGTCGGTCGTCCTGCTGTTTGTCGCCATGCGATTGATGATGTGCGTGATCAGAGCTACTCGGCCTTTCGTGTATGCGATTGCACAGGGAATTAGTATTGACAGGTTATGCAAACATGCGTAAGTAAGCAAGTTGAGGTCCGAGCGAACGATGGTGTAGCCATTTTGAAGCACGCACGTGGACGAAAACGAGGTACTGGTTAGTCTAAACGACAGTGTAGCTATGAGGCAAATGTGTGTATTGAAGCAACGGGTTGTTGAAGTCATGGAGGGAGCGATAGGTATGTAGACAGCAGTGACGGTCGTTCCACACATGATAAACGATGAAGAACTAGATACGACAATGACGTGAAGAGCGTCCGTTCCAGTGGTGGCCTTGCATCCTTGCACCGCACAGTCCTCGAACGACGTGATAGTCACTCGTACCGTATCGACACACCTTCACTTGACACTTTCAGCCACTGGTTCGATCGTCTCCCCCTCTCGTTTCGTTCCATCCTTCGTCTTCTTTCTCTCTCTCTCTCTTTTTTTTCTCTAGTCCCCCATCGTGTTGCGCTTGACTATATAGACCTGTTCTTCATCCAGCGTCACTACAAAGTCGTGCGTCGGGAACGTGACTAGCACATGCACCCACAATTGTCAGCACAAACAAGTCAAACGTTGCAAACCTCGTTCGATACACCCTATAAAACAGTGCGTGTATCGATCCACCGGCAAAAAAACACAATGAAACAAACAGATCAACAGACGTACTGATCATGCGCTGCAGCTCTTCCTTCTGACTCGTGTCCAGCACACTGCTCGAGTCCTGCAGCATCGAGTAGATCGTCTCTGCTACGATCTCTCCAGACGTGCCGCAGAGTTCGCCCGTAGCTGAGAGGACTTGGCCCAAGACGCTGAGCACCAGTGTGCCCGTCTGATTAGGAACCGTTCGCAAGGCGCCAGCGTCCTGTGTGTCAAGTACAGCGCAATCACACGAGTGAGCAGTCCATCACATGTAGTAGAGAAAGCAATGAATGTATGTGCGTTGAGAGTATAGCGAAAGATGCAGTAGTGATGGAGACAGAGAGCTTTGAAAAGGCCGCGCTGGACGGGAGCACGCACCATGTTTACCACGCGTTTGGAAGTGGCAAGGTAAAGTGATGTGGAGCACATACATGTCGGGAAAGCAGAGATGGGTACATCTTGCAAGATGGATACACTGGGCTTGATGGCTACATGCACGACGGCTACATTTACGAGCGTCAGTAGTCTGCTTGACGCGACAAAGTCTCAAGAGGTCATTTGGGCACCACGTTACAGCAGCTTGCGCGGTCTATCCGCAGTAAGCGTATTGATTAGAGGACTGCATTTTGTGTCGTTCATTTAAAACGATACAAGGCGTTGTTCTGTGCAATCCACCCGAGGACACGTGCAAAGTGAAGTAGGGCTAGACAGTTGATGGTGGACATCTCGCGTGCTCATAGCGGAGTGATCGTGAGTGCAGCTATGTTACTGTTGACCTACGTACGATCCTGTAGTGATGCGAAGACGGATGAACAACAACTACGGTACGAACATTCCACAACACTCGTGGCAAGCTACCAAGAGTCCAAGACAGGCGGCCGAAAGCCGTGCGTCTTCTTGCGGCTACACTGTGGCACAGGCTTTTGCTGAGAGTCACCCATGCTGGACGTGTCACATTCGTTCGTAAGTCGCCATGGCACGCCGCCCAGTACGTGTCTAGTGCAGCTAGCAAGCGTCTATTGGCTAAGATCAGTTGAAGAGGTGGTGCTTGTCACGCTTGCGCTTGCGCATTTTCTTCTTGGCAACGTCAATATTGCGCTCTTGCCACTTGCTCTTGCTCAACTTGACAGGCCGGTTGCCGATATATTTGCCGTTCATTTCACGCAAAGCCTTGGCACAGTCGAACGGGTCTGCGAAACTCACAAAGCCATACCCGCGCGACTTGTGCGTCAACTTATCTCGCACTACACGTGCCCGTTGAAACGAGGCGTACTTTGAAAAACTGTGGGCAAGGAGCTCGTCACTTACTTCGTTCCCGAGATCGCCACAAAAGAGACGAAAGTCATTGTCCGGCCAGTCCTCAAGCGTCTGGTCTTCCCACACCTTACCACCAGCAAGACGCACATGACGTTTCTGCGTCTTCACTCCAGTCGGTGGCCCACGTGCTTCTCCCTCCTTCTTTGGTTGCACAGCAGCAATACTTGCTGCAGTTCTCTTCGGATCGTACTCGTACACACTCTGCTGTCGATTCATCATCTCTTGCTCTTCTATGGACAGCACATTGCCCGTGTCCATGTCCACACGAGGCTGCAGCGATCTGTACTCGGTCATAGACCCGGTACTGGAGCTTTTCGAGGCTACAACCGCAGCATGTTCACCCGTTGTGCCAGCTGGGAAGCCACTCAGTGCTCCTCGATGGGCTGCCACATCTTCTAGTGTGTTGAGCATCCTCGGACGTCCATCCAGTACTTCTGTACTGTCTTCAGCAATCTCTTCGACGTTCTGCGTCTTTTTCACAGGTACCGGACGAGGTGGAGCCATGTAGATCGTGGATGTAGCCATGACCTTGTGCTTTTTTGCCCCTGGAGTAGCCATTGCGTCCGCTTGCGTCGTTCCTTTCGCACCAGAAATCTCCTGAGCATTCTGTTCCGTCTCTTCGACCAGTTCACGTGTGTGTTCGCTCGTTGTCTGCTGCTCGAGCGACTGGATCTCGGCTTCAAAGCGGGCAAACTCATCGTCCAGGTCGGTCATGGCCGTCCGTGTGTCTGTGTGTGTCGTCTTTGTGCACTTTTCACTGGACAAAACTCGCGTCGCTCATCGAGTTCGTGATTGGATGAAACTACAGACCCGACGCTGTCATCGCATTGGCTAGAAATGCTCGTGGCGACTGTGTCCATTGGGTGGAAGGCAGACAGATAGATCAACGAGAGCTGCTCGGGAGCGATGGACGACATGGACTACGACGACGGCGGCCATCGCGATATGGACGACGACGAGGTCCCGGAAGACGAGATGGACGACGAAGTGCCAGCGGAAGACCTGTTCGATGGCGCAGACGAGACGGGCAATGAAGACAATAAGCTCCAAGTGCTCGACGAGTCGCACAAACAGCCAAACGCCAATCGGATCACGACGCGGTACATGACAAAGTACGAACGCGCGCGTGTATTAGGCACACGCGCGTTGCAGATCTCGATGAACGCACCAGTGATGGTGGACATTGAAGGCGAGACGGACCCGCTCAAGATCGCTATGAAAGAGCTGCGGGAACGCAAGATTCCCATCATCATTCGGCGCTATCTGCCCGACAATTCGTTCGAGGACTGGAGCATCGATGAGCTTATCATTGAATAGAGAAGACGAGGGATAGGAAAAGGCGAGAGCGGTGCAGGGAGGGAGGAAGAAGGGAGAGGGCGAGGCAGGGAAGAAGCTGGTTATATACTTTCGTACGTACGTTTGCTTGCATGTGCGTACATTGTTCTCCATCGACCACACGGCTCGTATTTTGACACGGTCGCGATCGTGGCATGACGGTAGCTACGAGCTGTGTCCAACAGAAGCGTCTTCATTGCTTGCAGGACCAGCTGCAATCGTCCGCCACCTGATTGTGACGCTGTCGGTCGTTTCCAAGTCGACTTGTATGTAGTTTGTGGAGACGAAGAGTCGTTGCTGGGTGCTGTAACAGCACGTGGTCCTACTCACGCTGGCGTTTCGAGCACGTGCTGTTGTCTTGTCAAGCTCTTTGTGGTCGTCAGCGATTGAGAGAGCTTGAAGTGCATCCACAGCTGGTACCAACTGTCTTGCCGTATGTCGGAATAGAGATTCACGCTTTGCAGCACGAAAGAACGCCTGACGTGGGACAATATCAAGACGCGTCCGTCGCTTGGTCAGGCACTTATGGCCCTGCTCGTCATCTCCAGTGTACCCATCTTGTATCGGAAGTGCTCCACACAATGTGCAAGTCGCTTGCAAAGCTCACGACTTTCGTCCAATGAGCGGCCGCCATCGACCCCAGCAGACGCGTCCATGGCTACGAGACGCCTTGACCTGGTCGAAGTCTTTGAGTGCGAAGGTACCGTAGGCTTCTTGCGCGCGAAACGTCGTTTCGACTTCTACATCTACAGCGATAACAGTCTTCGAGTACAGAGTGGACGAATCGCATCTGCGGCTCACAACTCCGGCGCAAAACGCAATCCAAGAGCTCGTGATACAATAAATCATCACATAGTACAAGAAGAAGAACAGACAGAAGAGGTGGAAAAGGTAGAAGATGATGATGATGATCAAGATGGTCGCGGCAGGCGACAAGATGGAGGCAATGAGGAATTGGTACAAGACGATCGAGACGCTGTGAATGAAGCTATGGCGTTGCCACGTGAGGAGCTACAGGACCGAATGGAAGCTGACAGTGCAGAAGATCGCGAGGATATTCAGGTGCGAGCGTACGACGGACACGCAATTGAAGAAACAATTGGCGCTACATGTCAGCAACGAGGCTTTGTCGTGGACTTCAAGCTTGTTACATGGGAGCGGCGAGTGCACAATACGTGGCTGTCGCAGGCCGTCCAATGCCGCGCCCACCTTTCGATCGAGCATGGTATCTCGGGGCAGTTTGTGAACATGCAAGATAGCGAAGAAGCGGCGCAGGACTTTGCGTTGCGACTCGTGCGTCATCGATTCGAGCCACTGGAGCAAGCAATGTACCCATTGACGCCGGGACGGTACCGATTGTACGGCATTACGATTGCAGAGAACGCGTTCGTCTATGAGTGTGCTGTGGAACTGACGCTGGAAGCAAATGGTAAGGTCTCGGGCACGTCTCGCGAGCTACCGTTTGCGCAAGAGTGTGCACTGGGTGGTACGTGGACGCGTCGCACGCTCAACTACTTGCTGCGGTACGAGATGCACGGCAATCAGCACACGTACGTGTATTACGGTACTGCCACGCGCTCGGGGGTCCACGGCACATGGCAAAACGCCAAGATACCAGTACTGCTCACCCACCTCGACACCACCACCCGTCAAGCCGAGTGTGGCCTTCTAGCATTCGAACTCACAAGTGCTGTTCGAGTCTGGAGCGAGGCGTACCACAGCGACTACCCAGCAGCTTTCAAAGCGTGCGTCAAGCTGCTGCTGCTTGCATCGTCTCGTGATCCTCGTCTCCTGCCGTATCCGTTGGTCCGCGCGGTCGCATCCTATTGTGGGTACAACTGGTTTCGCATGGACGTGCACACCAGCAACGGCACAACGGACTAACTCAGCTCGACGGAACCTAGAACGAAAACGAGAGCCGAGTATAGGTTCACCTCATGTAGCCATGTACCAGTCTCTCTCTCTCTGTAGATCGCTTATAGCCTCTTTGTTGATCCACTCGTCGATACAGTGGCATCCATACGTCCCTAGGAGCGCTCGGTTCTCTAGCTCGTCCTTGAAACAGTCCCAGCGCAACAGCGACATGTCCCGGTGTGGCTTTGCTCAGACAGAAAAAAAGAAAAAGAAAAGACGCCACTGCCCTCAAACGTCACACTTTGACTTTCACCGGCGCGAGCACACGACGGACTGTCTCGTCCCGCGGTCGCTCCCTCGACGCCCATGTGCGCTGTCCCACTGCGTCTCGACCGCCTTCTCGACGGCAACTTCTCGGGCCAGTGCCCGTCCGTCTCTGGCCCACCCCGTCGCCTATTGCTGACCATTTCAGCCGACGGACTCGTGCGTGGCACTGTGTTTGCTGCCGAAGCCGTTCCCTTCCTCGAAACAGACCGTGTCGACAGTAGTCCCGTGCGACTTGTAGACGGCGGCCGACGAAGAGAAAGGGGACGCGTCGTGGCCGACGTGATGGGCACTGCCCACCTCAGGCGGACAGACGAGACACTGGACGCGTCCACCGTGAAGCCCAACGGGAACGCAAGCGCAGCTGAGGATCGCTACTATTGCTGTCTCGTGCACGTGGTGACCACTGGACGACCGCAAGTTGCCGACCCGTGCGCCCGAACGTGCCACCTGCACGTGCCCTTTGCGTCGGACGCACCGGCTATCGGCACGTGGCAGCTTCGGCGCCATAGCCGTTGGCAACGCGACGTGCACCAGCAGTTGCCTCAAGTGAAGACAGCATCAAGTCGAGGATCGCTACTGTCGTGTACGGCGTTGCAGGGGCTGAGGACTGCAGCGTCGTCGTCAATGGCGTTGCAGGGGCTGAGGACTGCAGCGTCGTCGTCAATGGCGTTGCCCGAGTTTTGCACGGCAGAAACGTTTCAGCTCGTGCCCGTGCAGTGCCCACGTCAAGCAGCAGCAGTAGCCGCAGCAGTGCTACCAGTGGACAATGGACCAGAGAGGAGGGAAATGCCGCTGCGGCCGGGCAAGTACGAGTTCAAGGGGTTCACCACAACGTTTGGGCCGGTGGCAGCGGTCCCGGGAACGAGGAACGGCCGGCGAAGTCGCTACGGTGCCCTTGGGACGACCCGTGCAAAAGACAACTGCCTCGTTACGCTGTACTTGCAAGCGGACGGTACAGTGCACGGCACGTCGTGTGAAGTCGCGCAGCCACAAGTGTGTCGATTGACTGGACGCTGGAAGGCGAACCGCATTGCGTACGTGCTCGAGTACCGCGTGCGGGAAGCTGTGGGCCATTTCCGCTACTCGGGGGCGATCGCGATGAAGCCCCGGGCGACGCTCACGGGTCGATGGCACAATGTCGACAAGGGTCATGTGGACGGGTACCAGGGCGGGCGCGGCACGTTTGAGCTCGAATTGGTGCGCGTGGACCTCTTACCGATCGCAGTCAAGTGGGAGAAGAGCGAAGAGGCGCGTACGCGGCCATCAGATTGTCCTCACGAGCAGGTACACCTCCTGAAGTACAGCGTCGGCAGCAGCAGCGACTTGGCCATTGATCTCTGTGACGACGACAATGCGATCCAAACATTCACGTCAGGCGAGTACGAGCTGTCTGGACGTGCGATCGACGCCGATGGCTACGAATATGCCTTTGATCTGAAGCTGAAGCTGTGTCCAGATGGCAAACTGCTCGGTCAATGCACCGAGCGCGTGTTCCAGCAACTGAGCCCCATCTCGGGGCATTGGGACCCGACACATATCGTGTACGACCAGCAGTACGTCGTCAAGGGCGAAGTGGGTTTGTACACGTACACGGCAGCCATGAGCTGCAACGGCGTCTTGGTCCAGGGCACGTGGGTCAATGCCGAGGCCGAGTTGGCTTCGGCTTCCAGTGAACACGGCACCTTTGGACTCATTGTGCTGCACTCGACTCGACGGTGGAGCACTTCAAGTCATTCCCGGTATCCGCCGCGATTCCGGCGCGCCGTGTGGACAACTCTGTTGACATCTGCGCGACGGAACATACTCCCGGGAGCAGTCTGGGCGCACATTTTCTCGTTTTGCAGCGAGACGTGGTTCACGGCGCCCAAGGAACCGCTCCGGCAGCCATTGCAAGTAGCTGTGCCGTTCAACATGCTGACCTGCAGCCCGTTTGGCGAACCTCCGCGTAAACGGTGCAAACACGCGGCATAGATCAGTGTCGAAGAGCTTCGTGCTGGAAAGACTTCAATGTCCTGGAAACACGTATCGATCTGCAACGGACAACACGAAAGCAAAACAAAGCACTCGATATCTTGTCGTCAACACGTCGCGTTACTGTGTTATTACCATGGGAGGAACGAGGGACATGCAACACTAGTAGACAAAGACCTCTGCTGTGTGTGTGCGTACACTAGAGCTCTCTTTGCCATCCACTTTGTGCACTCGAACCCTTGTGCCTTGCTCGTTCGAACAACTATAGCAAAAGGCTCTGCTTGCTGTCCCGTGGTCACGATCCGTTGTTAACCCATAAAGTTAAACACGACGAGGAACAGGATGAGGTTGCAAAAGAGGTAGTCGGCATACGCGCGTTGCTCCGTGCGGTCTTGGAAGTTGTTGGTCGGGTTGATCTGCATACGCAGCGACACTGTATAGTGTCACGTATGACAAATCAACACATGCACGAAAAGAGCATACAGAAACACCATAATGGCAAACAACGACATCGAAAACGAAAAAAGAAAAAGCAACAATTTGCGTGAGTAAAAACGTTTCAACCGGTACGGAAACAAGAACCCGTCTGCCACAGCGCACGTAGCGTGTGCGTGTCCGTCGTGGCAGTATAGTTAACAAGAGGGAACGACGAGAAACTAACAGCACGCACCGGCGAGCACAAAGACGCCGACAGTGCATACGAAGCCCGCGAGGAACGAGTTGAACGGGAACGTGCCCACCAATACGCAGTAGAGAAACTGCAGTACACCCGTTGCCAGGACGTAGGCAAGAAAGCCGTCAATGAGCTTGAGTTTCTTGGGCGTTGTCTTGTCGTACGTGGCGCAAAAGTCGCTGACGATGGAACCGACGCCGGCACTGGATTTCGTCATTGAGGTCTTTGCCATGACGGACGTTCGTTGACTGCACTGGTCGTGTAGATTGACTCTAGAGGATATGTCCTTTTCTCGCTTATAATTGTAAGAGAACGGGCGATACAAAGCAGACGCGTGGAGCTGTTCCGTAGCTCTTCGTCGCTGACCGTTCTGATTGGCTGACGTGCATCGCCATTACTAGTGAGAGGTTCCTGAGATTGTGGAGGGAATAACATACCATCCACATCCAAATGGGTCGTGCGGTTGTATTGTTGAGGTCCTATTGCCAACGATCACTCGACCTCACCATCATCTTGTAAGCATGCACACCAATCAGGCATCTTTGACTGTCGAGTCTCTTCCTCTTCCTCTTTGCCTCTCCTTGTGCTTAAATCTTCTCCGTGAGCTCAGGTACGGCCTTGAAGAGATCGTCCACGAGACCATAGTCTGCCACTTGGAAGATCGGAGCTTCCTCGTCCTTGTTGATGGCCACAATGGTCTTGCTGTCCTTCATACCAGCCAAGTGCTGAATGGCACCCGAGATACCAGCAGCCACGTACAGGTCCGGAGCCACGACTTTGCCGGTCTGGCCGACTTGCAACTCGTTGGGCACAAAACCGGCATCCACAGCCGCGCGGGACGCACCTACGGCACCGCCCAGTTTGTCCGCTAGCTTGTACAGCAGCTCAAAGTTCTCGCCGTTCTTGAGGCCGCGGCCACCCGAGACAATCACACGAGCCGAGGCCAGGTCCGGGCGTTCCGACTTGTTCACTTCCTCCGAGACAAAGCGCGTCTTGCCGACTGTCGGCACTTCCATACACGGATTCACCGACGCGTTGCCCCCTTCACTTGCTGCTTGTTCAAAGCCCGTTGGCCGCACGGTCATGAGCTTCAAGGCGTCGTTGCTCTTGATCTGAGCAATGGCATTGCCCGCGTACGTAGGACGGATGAACGTGTCCTTGTCGATCACAGCCACAATGTCCGAAATGGGGGCCACGTCGAGCTTCGCGCCGGCTCGAGGGAGGTAGTTCTTGGACGCATTCGAGCTCGGGGCCAGGACGTGCGTGTAGTTCTCTGCCTTCTGAGTAGCAACCAGCAGCTCCGCCACCTCTTCGGCCAGCGAGTGGTCGTACTTGGGATCAGCAGCGTGCAGCACGTTCTTCACGCCTGGAATCTTCGCAGCCGCTTCAGCAGCTGGACCCGCTTGGCTGCCCAGGACCAACAGCGTAATGTCACCGCCCATTTGGGACGCTGCGGTGACTGTCGACAGCGTTCCGCTCGAGATTTGCGACTGGTTGTGCTCAGCAATCACGAGCGTCGACATGAATAGGCTGCGGGAGCTCTGCTTGGCAGCATAACGGGTGGCCTGGTAAGTAAATAGATACAAACACACGGTACAGGTCAGTGTAAGTCCCTTGTCGGGTTAGAAACCGTGAGACAGTGGACGCTGCCGGCGTCGAAAGGCAACAGCGACAGGGGGAATCGATAGCGGAGACGCTGCTGCATCAGATGGTATGCCGTTCGTGGGTCAAGGGACAGCAGAGCACGAGCTATCGAGCACTTACCAGTCGGGCGAGCATGGTGGACGACGATAAAGCGAGCGGATCTTGCAATGGCGGACGAGGGGTACGGAGTGACGCACCGGGCGGTGGACGGTGAAAGCCGATACAGAGACGGGAAAACGATTTTGAAGGGGACGGGAGAAAAGAGGCGACGGAACATCACGAAACGTCGTTGTTGAAACGCTGCAATGGTTGTGACAAAACGTGCTCTTCAACATGTACCCATCTACAACGGGCAAAGTCAATGAATCGGACGTACATACGCCCTCCTCGACTGCAATGAATAGCACTGTCATGTCACGTCTTCAGCTTACCCTTTGCTGCCTTCTTGATCGTTTGTCAAATGGTAGAGCTCCTTTTGTTAGTCCACTGGCTGAGCCGTCACAATTGGCACGGGTGTAGCGCCTGCTCGTGGACTGCCTTGGTGCACATACGACGCCTGGTTCTCGCGATTCGTTCCTTGTTGCGGCACTTGACGGTCTCGAGAATGGCCTTCGCTGTCCTTGTCCTTCCTTCCAAGCACGACAATGGCCAAGAAAGCGAGCATGGCGAGGAACGACATGGCAACGCCCAGGTACAGCTGTCCACATTGCAAGAAGCGTCCAAAGCCCCATTGGCACTGCAGCGTGATCTTTGACAGCAGCAACACGAGCGTCGCGACCGTGAGGCAGACTAAGATCGTGAGGTCCATGACGGTACCTCAGGAGTGCACGGGACGCACGCAGAGACGGAGCCACTCGACACACACGAGAAAAATGAATGCGTAGACAAACGCCAAGAAGTTGATGATGCGGGCAAACGTGAGCGCGCCGCTGTTTACAATCACAGGAACAGTTTGACCTCCGGCCGTGTTGTGGAAGGTGATCCCGACCGTTTGCAGCGCAATGTAAGCGACGAGCGAGCTGCCAAACTGGATGAGCCGCACGAGCACGCGGGTCCAGAACAGACAAAGGCCACTGGCACACCACGACCACTTTGACGCCATCTTCGTTTGCAGACTCGACAGCAGGAGGTTGTCTCGGATCGAGTTGTGTGCTGGTCAGTTGTGTTTCGACGCTGCAGACAGTTAGGGAACGCACTGGCAAGTTGGGTAGCGAAGTCGAAGAAAAGGATTGATGAGCTGCAACATCGCATCGATATCCGCGATACCTACGAGAAAAATACAGAGAGTATCGATCGTATCCGACAAAACACACATAAAGTCTCGGCATTTAGAAACCCCATGACGTGACTTGGGAATGGACTTTGCTTAACATCCCAACAGAAGAACGAGAACTTTGGATACGTGTGAATCGCCAACGGAGATACGAATGCAGCAACTGATTGCAGACACGCAAAACTAGATCTCGACACCGCATTCCGTTGCTCCTAGTGTGAAGGACAATTTCGACATCGATGAACAATTTCGAGACTCAATCAATCTACATGGCAAAAGGACTCGATCCTAAGCAAACACACGCGAGACACTAAACTTGTTCTCTTTCTTGCAGAATAAATGGTCAATGCTATCCACCTCACTCGGTCGCCTTCGTTCAACGACCTCGCCAACGACGTGTACCTGCCATTCGACCTTACACGCGGTTGGAAGCATTTTTCGGGGTCGAGGCTCCAGTCGGCGTCGTCTCAGCGGCATACCCTGCAATCGGACGTCCGTGGCCTGCGGCATTGTTCGAGTCGCTGTGTTCTCCGTCGTGATCGCGAGAGCCCATGAAAGACTCGCAGCAATTGACCAGAAACGACACGAAATAGGCCAGGGATGCGAGGAACGTAAAGACGACTGCTGTCTTCAACTGGTTGCAACGCAGCATGTACCCGTATACTGAGCAGTTCGACACATAGTCCGACACAACCAGCACAATTCCCGCAACCACTAGCATGGCAGCCAGTATCAGGTCAATCAGTTGCTCCACCCAACGCGGTGTCGGACGCGAGTAAACCCGCATCACCTCCACCAGCAACAGCAGGAACAGTCCCACCAGCATGCCCGTGTACGTCACAAGCGTCGTATACGTCGCCGCTCGGCTCCCCAGCATACTCGAATACCCATAGTACGAGGTCCCTACGAAAGCTCGCGAAACAGTCGCCAGCGCAACAAGCGAAAGAGCAAACTGCAAAAAGCGAAGCAGGGCCCGCGACCAACGCAGTGTGTTTCCACGTGCCATCGTCTAGGCCGCTTCGTCGAGTAGTAGTAGTGTGTTGTTGTTGTTATTGTAGTGGAGACTTCTCGGCTCTGCAGCGTATTGCGGAATAAATGGGAAGCGAGATGACGCTTGCACTGGGACGAGGTCAGCACGACTGGAGCCTCGTGCGTCCCCGTTAGAATGATCCAACGGGTGCAAAGTGGCGAGAGGCGGTGGAAGATGACAAGAATCAACGGGATTTTACAGCAAGTACTGTATTGTCCCTTTTACCCGAAAGAACGACACGGTGGATGCTTGTGGACATGCTTTCTTTCGAACGCAGGTAAGAAGGGGACTTGTCCTTGCTGTAGCAACGATGTTCCTGACTGTCTTCGCACAGCGGTCAGAAGAAGAGGAAGGTCTTGAGACGTCAGTTGTGTCGATATCCGAAGGGTACCGAGAAGTGATCATCGCAGGAGGGGCTTGACCAGAATACAGCTTCAAGCAATAGCGAAGCGCGACGTCCACATCATCGTCTATGACATGACCACTTCTTTGGTCGCATGAGCTTCTTTGTGCAGACAGAATCTGCTTACCGGCGCGTAGAATCGGTGTCATCGGTCCTATCATTGATGGCTTCAGCTTCTTGGCAGCTCATACTCGACTGCCACCTGCACTGGCGCAGCAGTGTTTCCCAGTTGAGTCGCCAAATCAAATCCTGGAACGCACTGGAGTCCGAACGTTGATACACAGCTCTGTAGCTTACGCCTGTGCTCTGTCAAATGGCACGAGAGGTGCAGTTGGAGCGATTGTCTCACGCGGATGCTAGAAAGGTAGCGGGTAACTCAAGAGAGCTCAGACATGTTGCATGAAAGACAGAGTCGTGTTAAACGACTTGTCCCGGCGACCACCACTGCTGCCTCGGGCTCGGCTTGTCAGTTGCTTCGAGTTTTCGTTTCGGTGGACTGCATCCAGTCGTGATGGGGGACACTAAACTTGTCATGACTCGTGGGGATCGTGGGGGTCTCTCCAAGATACACAGACCTGACGGTGTCGTCACTTTGAGTGTATACGTGTTCCCACTGAAGGACGGTGAAAAGGCTTTGGACTGCGGCGTCGTCCACGTGCTATGGTACCCATACGGCGCTGGGGAGATAATAGCGCTCCCGGTTTCGAAATCCATGCCCTCGTTCGGTTGCTTGCGTTTCTTCCGCTCGAACAGGGACGTCAGGGACGTGAAGAAGCCGGACGCGAGCTTGAAGATCAAGGCGATCGCTGCCGTGCTCACCACGACGCTCACGACGAAAGGAAGGCTGATAGTAAGCACCGTGTCGAGGGACATTGGATGACAAGGGCTGCAAAACGAGAATGACTTGGCCAATCTCGGTCGCACTCACGCGCCGAATGCCATCGATGCAAACGTTAGTGCTCGCTTTCGCTGTACCTACAGGATGGACCACTGGACTGTTCCTTGACTTTCGCCGTTTCAGTGCACGCGGGTGAAGGCGACGCTCTCGAAGGAGAGGCGTCCACAAGCGACGTGAAGCTCTATACTGCATTGAGAACCAGACGCGTTTGCTTTCGCTAACGGCAAGAAAGGGGTGTCTGTTTCGTTACGAACACGGGTACTGCAACCGAGAGTCGCGTGCAGGAAGCTTCGGCACCGAGCGAGTACGTGTCCTGTACCATCGAGCGACGGCGAAAGGGGATCGTCGTTGCCCGCCAGAGGAACTGGTCGGCAACGACGATCCCCTTTCGCCGTGTCGATGACATGAAGAAGCACTATGTTTGTCGGTTATGTGGATGGCATGCACGCAGTCACGTGCACACGAATCGACGACATGGAGCGGGTGTGAGGCATAGTGTCCGTCCGTCCGTCCGTCCGTCCTGAGAAGGGGACTCGAGCGGTAAGATCGGAGCAGTGGCGTGCGACTCTTCATGGACTCAGTCATGTTGAAGTGGCGTGGAAGACAGATGCCAGTGGATCGGCAGCACTGCTCTGTCGATTCAGGTGCTGCGTTTGTAGGCAGATCTGGACGGCAATGCATGTGATGAGACTGCGTTGGCGAGCACGAAAGGTATCGTGTGCCTACGTATATAACTACCGATGTATGTATCTATCGGTGGCCGCAGACGATAGACGTCATTGCATCGATGCACTCACTCCAACATTGTTTCGTGCCCTTCTTCCAGCCCCAACTGGTTCACATGGGTGCGTCTGCCCAAACCAACGGAGCTCTTCCGGTGCCCATGATACGGCAGTGACCCAAACTTCAGAGGTGGTCAGTGCACCGTCAAGTACGTGCGGACGGTGCAGTAACCCTCAGCAGCCGCAGAAGGCCACTCACTGCCTTCTCGCGCGGTCCAGAAAAGTGTCGACGTCATCAAGACAGCGCCCACCCACTTGTGCGTAGTGCTGCTGAGCTGTCCGTTTCTCGGTCAAGTGGCGGCATTATTGGATCCACTCTTTCTGCGGTCGCACGCGCTGTCGGCTCCTGTCTTTTCTCCGTCGCGTGCCATTTGTTCGTGCAGCGAAGTTCAACCGACAACGGAAGAACGGCGCACACCCCATTGGCGGCATATCCCGTCAGTTGCGCGAGTAACGCCACCATCGAAACAGCTCCTGCATCGGAAGGCGGCAGCAGGTCCATGCGCACGCGGCGTATCGACGACCATCTGACTCGCTCGGACCTCTATCCCACACAAGCAGCTGAGCGGAAATATCCAGCGGGCGGCGCGTAATGCCCTGTTGGACACGACCGCTTGACAAGGGACGGAAGGAGACGGAGATGACGAAGAACCGAAGACGACAAGAACCGAAGAAGACGACTGACCAGACGTCCGCACGCGTCTCCTGTTTCCTCGAGCGCAAATTCTTTTTCCATCTCCTGCGAGCTAAACCGCCCACCTGTTCGTCCCCCCTACTGCTACTCAACACAGCGGCAACTCGTGTCAATATGTTCATGTAGTACGTGTTATTCAAGCGTTAAAAAGCAAACCAACCGCCGACTTTTGCCCAGCCGCGTCTTCCTGTCCTCCCTCTCCTTTCCTTCCCCCCCTAACTGTTCCGTGCGTGTCCACCAACAGCTCCTTCCCCACAAGAAGAGTAGACCAACTGCCTCGCCAGGTGCTGTCGGTCCATCCTGCGCCATCAACTGCCTCTTAGACCCTCGACGAAGTAAATCCCTCGTGCGGAACGCCAAGCGGAGACAGTGTCCCCGACGTCGGTGTCGCGTGCTGGTGGTACGGCACGGGCTCTTCCACCTGCACGTCCGTCAGTCCGTGCGACGGCTCGCTCGGACTCAGGAACGTCAGGGCCAGTGACAAGAGGAAGAAAAACATGGCCACAAAGGCAAACGCCGTTGCGGCGCGGAGGTTGTTGCAGTGCCACCCCACTCCACAGTCGGTCGTGTAGTCCGACGCCGCGAGGCAAATGCCGGCGACGAGGAGCAAGAGCACGAGCAGCGCGTCCATACCCTGCTCGACCCGCAGCGCTGGGCGCGTGACCAGGTGGAACACCTCGACGGCCACGACGTACCACAGCGTGTAGAGCATGCCCGTGTACCCCATGAGGAGCACAAACGTGCTCGAGTGCGTGGCCCCGCCGCCGTAAA
This sequence comes from Hyaloperonospora brassicae, assembly GCA_947650285.1. Classification (NCBI taxonomy): domain Eukaryota; phylum Oomycota; class Peronosporomycetes; order Peronosporales; family Peronosporaceae; genus Hyaloperonospora; species Hyaloperonospora brassicae. Next base: position 77,212 of record CANTFL010001005.1, on the reverse strand, counting down.
AGCCCGAGGCGGCAAACGCGAGGGCCAATAGACTGCAGATGAACTGCACGCCCCGCAACCCCAAGCGCATGTACGCCATGTTGGTGGGCGACGTGGCTACAAATTTGGTCATATCGAATCGGGTGGGCGGTTCGTGGGACTGGTGGGAACTGACTGGCTGGCTGACTGCCTGCCGGATGGGTACAAAAGGGGACGTGCGTGCGTGCGTGCGTGGGCGAGCGCGCAGATTCCAGACTGACCGTGTCGCACACAGAGGCTGTTGGGCACGATCTGCGACATGTGCTGCCTACAGGACCGAAGATAGGCGGCGAGGGTGCTTTCGATACAAACACGAGGTGACCCTAAGGTTTTGGACGCGGTCGCCCCAGGAAAAGGCCAGCGAAAAAGTCGTGCGCGCGCGAGAAAAGCGACTTATATAGAGCGTGTCGGCAGTCGCGGCTGTCCCCACGAGAGATCTCTCTATGTGCGTCTGGACTTTGTGTGCTTTACGTGCGAGAGGTACGAGACACGTTGGGGCCTTATTGACTGGTGTTTTGACATCAAGTCACGGTCCTTCGTGTCGCTGTCGTCGACTCGAGTGCAGTCGGACACACAATTAGACCCTTCCGAGCGCCTGCCTCGTTCCCAGCGCCGGGCGCCTAGAGCGGGTTCCGACGCGTTTTTTCGTGGCGCACAATCGCGCACGTACATCCGGTTCCGACGTTCTTTCGTCCGTCCATTGTCGCTCGTGGTCAGCACGTGTACTCACTTTGCTTGCAGCGTGTTGCTACGTGCTAAACGGACTCGTTGCGTGTCAGTCGTTGCGACGACGACGGAGTGGGAGAGTCCGGATGGATTGAGCTTCTTCGTGTCGCGTCCTTCGACGGAGCCTTTTCAATGCGCCCCACGTGTATGATCGAAACACACTCAAGAAGGAGCTGCAGGACTTGTTGGTAGTGCCGACGAGCGCTGTCTCACGCGCGTAACAGATGATTCAGTCAGCATTCCCGTCAACGAGCGAGTGCCCGCACACCTATTCCGTGTCGTCCGACTCGACGAGCAGTGCGAGAGAGGTAGAGAGGCTGTAGCCATTGGGTGACATCGACAGTCTAGAGAGATCGATACATGGGGTGCAGTCGAATGACGTGTGAGCACAGTTGACGGCACATTCGATCACGAACGGACGAAACGTGTGCTTTTAGTGCTCGCGTTCCTATCGGCAAATCTGATAAAACTACAGCGGACGGGAGACGAGCAGCTCGCTGCTCTTCCGCTGTAATTCAGTATCATTGCTCGGTCTCAGACCATTGGTCCATCTACATATACAAGCGAGCCTCCATCGATGGCATGTAAGGAGCGGATCTAGGTCCAAGGAGGGATACGCCCCCTCGTTCCACTCTCATCAGCGCCTAGACAGTGAGCAGCCCGGGCTCAAAACGAGCCCAGCTGCCACCAAGCATTCCTTTCCCACGTCTGTAACAGAGCTAGCGCTACGGAGTAGAGCAAGTAAGCTCCTGACATAGATCGTGGTACTGGTGGTACTGGACATGGTAACAATCAAACACGCACTTCCTCTCTTCCTGTCTACTTCCTTCAGCCTCAACTGTCGTATTCCCAACTGCGTTCCCAACTCCGTCAATGGGCTCCATGGCCAAGTAAACACAAGACTAAAAATGACTGGCGCGCACGCTTTTGCCACAACGAGCGAGCCAAATCAGCAACCAGCCTCTCTTACCGAATACCGTTTCTCAAGAGGTTTTACCGCGACACAACCGCCGGCCGCAGGTATATTCGCGCCAGCCATTCGAATGCACTTCTTAGGTCGCTTTGGTGCCATCTGCGGCGCGAGGCGAGCTTTTCTACAGACAGTCGCGACCGTGCGTCCTTCGAAAACGTGTCGCCCATTCGCTGTCGGCTTTAGTAGCTCGAAACAGGCCAAACCTCTCGGATTGAACGATGGCGTCAACATCGCGTCTGGCCTATCGCCATTCATGCAGATGTTGACGGCCTACGTCGTCCTAAGCGTCTCCGCGATGGGGCTTATTGCTCGATACAAAAGCCGTGATACGAAACAGGACGAGGTGGGTCACGGTCCTACATCGAGACCTTTTTTGGTCCTCGACGATGTTATCTGGGAAACAATGTGACTACTGAAACTAACGTGTTGTTGCCTGCGGCACATATGGTGCGACGCATAGAACGTGCGCATCTTCAATATGGCCAAACGCGCGGTCGTGAAAGACCGACGTGTGTTTGAGATTGTTGGATACCCGAAACAATTCGAGCAACTGTCAGCTCCTGACGCAGATAATGGACCTGATGAGCTCCAGTCTAGCGAAGGGACGTTTAAGATCACGGGCGACAAGTACGTACCTACGTTTTTGTATACTCTTTTTGGTTTGTTTGTTGCATGTAGGATACAAGAATAAAGGAATGTGTGGTGGTGCTATTGCTCGTAGGGGGAGTGTAGTCGTGCACTATCGGCAGAAGATGCACGAGCACAAGGACAAAGACAGCGACATTGTCACGTTTGATGAATTGGGCGTCGAGTGTGAAGATGGGACGCACTTTTCCGCTCTGGCCTCTTTCTTGCAGAATCAGGACGTTGTTACGCACCAGAACTCCGAGTCGTTGGGCAAGAAGATGTTTCTCCCGGTCATTGGCGGCGTGTTGATTGGTGGCGTAGCCTCATTCTTCGCCATTCGGATCCTGCGCAATCAACCGTTCTACGTGCACAAGTTGGTGCTGGACCACGTGAACAAGCACGAGATGGCGCGCCAACTGATTGGACACCCGATCCAGAGCGATCGCCGGAAATTTGCGGGCGTACTGACGAGTGAGGCTGCGAATTACACGATTCCTTGCTCTGGACCGAAGGGCAGTGGCACGCTCATTGTCAAAGCTTTCAAAAAAGTAGACCCGAGCGGGAAAAGTGAAGACGAAAAGGGCAAGGTCATGACCACACCAGGCACGTCTTGGAAGTTTTCTACGCTTGTGCTATCCGTTGGTCGGAATGAAAAGCGCAAGACGAAGAGCGCCAAGACCATCAATCTTCTGAACAGTGGCGGAGTGCCGTCGGTGCCACATCCGCAGTCATAGCTGAGACTACGAAGAACGCTGTTCAGCTGACACAGAAACAGCTGTCTCTAATAGTTATTGCGTCTAGAAATACATTGTGCTAACGATCAAGAGCTTTGCTGAAACATGTCCATGTTATTCGTTAGCGTCTTGGCGCGCACGTACTTATCCAGCATGCAGTCCAATCCTCTTCTACAGCTCCAACTCTATGAAGGAAGGCAAGTGTATGCTGCTCTTGCCTGAAGTGCTTGTTGAAGGCAAGATGTACGGAAAAAGCTGGCTGCCTAAATAATCTGTTCAATTGACCAGCATTGTGGAGGCCGCTAGACTAGAAGCAGATGAATGCCCATTTCACAGTGCCAACAGTTGTATCAGAGCAGCAAAGCAGCTATTCGACATACGGACGCAGACAGCTACTTACTCAAACGATCGTATCCTGCCCTTCCTTCTCAATGCTGCAGACAGTGGTTACCCGTATCGGTGTGCTTGACAGAAGTCTGCTCAGCGTTGTCTACTGCAGTATGAACTGCCTAAGCGATAGCACGCATCAAGGACAGGTCGTTCCGCGTATCCTCCGTTTACATACGAGCTGTAGATTCCGTGGCGATCAAGTCCAACAGAATGACAAGCATTGCTCGGTCGAATCTTCAGGCACCCTGAACACGACCGAGAGCCATTGACTTGCTGGCACATGACACAGGATGCTGGCAGAATGGGCATCACGAGTGAGTAGCAATCTATCATTGACCTGAATGGACCTCACTGATATAAGCATGTCTTCACGATCCCTTGTCGACTGTGTGCCATAATTGGGGAGAAAACGAGTCAGGAAGCGTCAGGTACTATGCTTCGTAGTCGATGCTGTTGCGTGAGCGATAGGGAAGTGCACAAAAGAACGCGCTCCACTCTTTTCCAACCCAAATCGAACTGTGTTCTAGACGACCAGCGTCAATGATAACTTCAGCAACAGGCCGCCGAATGTTTAGCTCCTACGACCTCGTCAAACAGTTGTCGCCGAGGATTGCGGCATGTTTACTACCGTAATTCATGTCTCGACAGACTTACTGAAAGCAACACTTTGCGTTGAGCTAAAAGTACCGCGTGTGACTGTCGAACTAACAAGCCGTCATGTGTCACATTGCAAACGATTGTTCGTGAAGAAGAGAACGCATGAGGCCGTTCAAATAGCCTTAGCGGATGACGGAGTCGAGACTACAGCAGTTGCACTTAAGAATAATCGCTCACCGATTCTTAGCATCCCCACGAGCGACGCGAGCAACAGTTTGGCTCGTGGCGCGCTGGTTCAGCACTTGCTTTAGAACTTTTAGCCACCTACATGAGTAAATGCTAGTCTAGCACGCTTTTGTACATGTCGAGCTACAACGTTCCAATACAGAGCCCTCACATCGTTAGGTGTGTGCAATCTGGCAGGATCCCCACAGTAGGCATAGCAACACCAAGTGGTTCATACGGACGTTTGCTGTCCAGTGCTGTGTCACACGACAGGTCGGTGTAAAGCAAAGTCGACGGCGCTGGTTTTAGGGAAGCCAGCTCCACTTCGGCAGTAGTGAATGGTCAATGGGGTTGCTTTTTTCGGACAACACTTGCGAAAGCTTGCAGCCAGCGGCCGTTAGAACGGATTGCGGAATGGTATTGCAGCATACTCTTCAATCAGACGCTGATCCATCCAGTCGTGCAACATTTTGCTTCCAGCTGAACGGATCGCGCAAGCGAGTTCGCTCGATAGAATAAGGGGCAGCGAAACGTGTGACCATCGCAAGTTGCCAAGCGTGCGACCTCATGGGCCGCCTGATATCTAGACCACGTAGGAAGGAAAGGGCCGTGCTATTGTGGTGTGGCTTTATGCTACTGCCTCCTGAACTCGGGTTTTGTCTACCGCAACACTGTCCGACTCGGGACAAATCCAGACCGCTGACATACACTGTGTCAAGGACTGTCCAGAAGGATGCTCGAAAGGTGCATCTCGTACGAGAAAGAAGACATCATCTGAGAAAAGAAGTACACATTGAGCGTTGTGAACCGCTAGGGCGCTATGGAAAGTGGGTCAATGCGGCCGAGCAAAAGGATGCTTCAATGCTAGTAGCAAGACCGTGCACGCGACAAGAATCAATCATGATCTGATTGTAGCTGGCGGTGACACGACGCAACATGACAAGATGAGACTCGTACACCTCGAGAATCAGCAACAGCGTCAGACGCACGTTGCGTATCCAAAAAGATAGCATGGTCTACCTTCTTCCATTCGACTCCGTATGACTGGTGAGGACCTAGACGTGACGCTTGCGCCATCCCAAATGTACAGCAGTAGATGAACCACAACTGGTGCTTGTGACGCCATTGCTAAATGCGACGAATGGTACAGTGACACATGATGTGCTTCCATTCAACACAGTCCGAGTAGTGTTGCGTTGTGTATGTAGCAGTTTGGAAGGCCGCGCGCTTCCTCTTTCTTAGCAACATTCAAGAGTGCTGCAGCGAATAGGTCTTGTACAAAATCCTCGTATGGATGGACGCATTCATTCGAAGACATCTGGACTTCCGAAAGATTCACGTTCCTTTGCTGAAGTCCCGAGCATGTACGCTACACTACGCTAATCTCAGATTTGCTTCATCTGGCATGTTCTTACCGCACATGTTCTCATGCCTTAGCCAGGATCCTCTGCGTAACAGAGGATCGAAATTCCCTCGACTCGCTGCTTACCGATCGCTGATGTGTGACCAACGTCTGGTGCTGATGGGAGGCCTATCAGCCGGATGTGCCAGTGCTGTTGAATCGCCCGAGTAGAGACGTCCAATGAAGTAGTAGGCGGCCAAGCGATGCTAGCGAATGCTGTTGCCGTTCTAGTGATCGAATCGGCTTTTGTCGGTTCGTTTGCGTCTTAGAGTTGTCTGCCATGTTTCTAGTAACCAGGGATGCGGTGGCAGTACCCTCTGCTCACTCTACGAAAGACTCGGTAGCAGAATCTGAGCCTGCAGTTTTGGTAGACTACATGATTCACCTGCAAGCTCAAACGGTTGTTGTTCTTCAGGACAACCGTATCCGTTGCGTCTTACGGGCTTACGTCCATCGCTTCTGGACGACATGATTCCAAATACATTCGATGCTGTCACGCAAAAGGATGCGTACTACTGACACCTCGTCCAGACTGACAGACAGACAAACAGACCGACAGACCATGTGTACAGCAGACGTAGTTGCAGCACGCGCTGCTCAGCGGGATAAACAATCGATGGTATGGCATCTCATACATACCCGCCTCGAACCGCAAGCGTGTTTTTCGAGACGTCGTCATCGGCAGCATTGGAGTAGACGTCATTCGTTCAATGTCGACACAGTTTGTTTGGCTATGTACGTGGTCAGTAGCCTCAAAATTAAATGACGTTTTTTCTGGGAAGTCTTCGAAGAGGGTGCCGTCGATGGCTGTGAGTTCATTCACACGCACGATGGCTGAGTTTGCCATTGGTGCTTGTACTCAAACAACTGCACGAGACGACTGCATGTCTCCAATTTGCATCAGTTTCGTGCAGTGTCAAGGTCATTGTGACGAGATGCCTCTCAAAGGTCCACTACATTCGGCAATCGATAAACAAATGCATGCTTGGTTCTAGGAATATCTCTTCATAGTGAGGAGCGCGTAACAACTTTGTAGATCGTGTGAACTACACGATGGTCGCAAACACGATGTAGTTAAGATAACACAGTGAAAACTTCATTGTATTTGAGTTTATTAACGAGCAAGTTCACGCTTGGGTGCGTGAGTTGCATAGCTACTAAACTATGTCGAGAAATCCATTACCGCATCACATGAAAATGTGATCAGAAGATGCTGCGTGAATCGCAGTACCGTAGTGTGCCTACTGCCAACCGATCCATCACACCTGTGTGATAGACTTCCTAATCTCGATGGAAAATACGGGATCAGCAGTTGCTGAAATAGCAGCAAGAGAGGCAGACATGATCCCAATCTTCGAAGCTCGGGGGCGATGTATACATCCTGTTTAAAGCCTTTGTGGCTTTATCGATAAAGGTTGGGTTACTTCGGCAACTTTGGTGACCGCTGCACGAGCCGCTATTAGCCTGGACAGCGGTAAAGATGGTCGCGGCGACGAAGACGAGCGTAGTGGTTTTGACCTTCATCGTTGATGTTGGCAGCTTGAAGTGGTAAGGTCGTGTGCGGTGCGTGGCAAGTTGTGAAATGAAAGAAGTAGTGGCGGTCCTTGAGAGCCAAGAGCGCCAAGTGCGTGCTTCACGGCGACGTCGCGACAGAATGAAGCACTCGATGCATACGGCACTACAAAGAAGGGGTGCACCATCACTTGTGCACAAGTCCCGGACGGACAGACAACCAGTTTCGAGTCTGTGGGCTGTGGTTCTTTGGCAATGTTTGCGCCGACTCGAGCCAGATGTCATGCACGGTCCCTACGCTTCACACACTTCGCCTTTCGCTACATCGTGTCATGTCTACTCTAGCTTACAATAGCAGGTTCGTTACGACCGTTGCCTACAGCACAGATACCGTCTGACTTTTTGTATATAGAGCTCTTACGTACCCTGGAGGGGCTGGAGTAGATAGCTCTCTACCCGTCCCAGCTTGAACCAGCAACTGCAGCGGACACCTTACGCTTTTGTCCCAATCACTCAATATGACATCCGTTTCAATCGGATGGGACACTTTGTTGGTGACGCGAGTTGTCGATCAGACCGTGGCGTCGTCACTCCACTACGATTTGTCGATCAGACAGTCTTTCCATCACATCAAACGACGAAATTACTATGCGGGAGAGATTTCATGGCGGTCTATTACATAAGATTAAGTAAAAGATGTCTGAAAGCTCCAGAGCCAGGAAAGCAGCACCGGTGACGGTGAACTCTCGTGACTGACCTCAGGAGCAACCGGGAAATCCCTCGGCTCAAGAGTAAATTGTTGTTTAGCACTTGAGTTGTAGAACGCAAAATGCAAGGTGAATATATTTAGGTCCTTAGTTCGCAATCTCTTTTGCTAATCTAAGCCTACTGGATTCTTTCAACAACACAATCGTAATCGTTGTATCGCGCATTTCTAATCGTGTAGTCGCGTATTAGTAATCGCTATGTCGCGCATTTCTAGTCGCTACGTCGCGCATTACTAATCGTCTGCACGTGCATTCTTGTGGTTGCCGTTTGCATGCCGAGTCACTTCTTTTATATCATAAATAAGTCCAGGCAGGCGTGCAATACCTGTAACGGGGTAGCCCGTTACATGAAATTGTTCTTTAAACAATTTGACAATAACGAATATTACGTCGAATATTCTTTTAACAATATCACAGACATGGTGATATTGTTGGGTAGACCGAAGGGTCTACTCATTGGTTGATATCGTGATGATATCAACCCACCAATCGCTGCTAGACGCGCGCAATGGGTGGTGAGCAGACGTCATCATACATATAGTTGTATTGGTATAATTAAGTGAGGACAACAGAAGATTCAAGGAGTTATAGGACTTAGTTATATATAATACAGTTTTACTTTTACCAAGAGACTAGTCTAACTACTTAGTCTCCTTTCCTTCCTCTGTGTTCATTAAACACCTAGCAGGGCACTGTCGACCGCTGTCGTCAGTGGAAGTATACTCCGTACTGGTCAACCAGTACGTAGTCAACAGTGCCCCGTTACACCTGGTAGCACGTTGTAGTCCGTCCAAGGACCACAACCCCATCGCCCAACATGAACATTTTGGGCAATGTAGACGGCTACAGCTTTCACGGAACCCGTAAAAGCTACTTCCATTTGAGCGACATCGAATGGAGTGCGATCGAACGAATGAGTTCGACCGTTGGCGAGGAAGCCATCTGGGCCATGCTATCCTCAAGGGATAGGGACCAGCAACACGTCGCCATTAGCAAGTTCTTGCAACTAGAACTTGATGAGTCGCGAGCGCAGATGACATTGTTGCAACAACAAGATCACCAGCGGACCGAATCACTGAGACAACAACAGTCTCAGTCCGCAGAGCCAAAGCGTGAGCGTCGACGGGAGTCTCTAAAACTAGAGGTCTCCAAGTATCGGGGAGTCGAGGAAGACTACCTGTTATGGTGGTTCGTCGAGCTGGACGATGCCATCGATGCTCGTCACATCGACGATGAGCGAATGCAAGTCTATACTGGCAGGAGAAGCCAGAGCTTGGGCCCTGAACCTCAAGTTGCACGACTCAAATGTGTTTGGGTCGTTGAGGATCTTCAAGAACCTGCTCAGTGAGACGTTCGAGCCGCCCAGAGCATAGTTCAGGACTCTTTCGGAGCTCCTGCAACTCAAGCAAGGTAAGCGTAAGGTTCACGCTTACGCTCAACATGTACGCTACCTTGCAAGCTGCATGGTAGTGAACCCTTTGAGTGAGTTTTTGTTGATCACAATCTTTATTCAAGGGCTTTTAGACGGTCCCGTTAGGGACCACCTGTTCCGCGGAGAGCTAAAGACGCTCTCAGAGGCAATCTTCGCAGCGGAGCAAGAAGATTATAGCGTGATACAGTGTCACGCTACGGGCACACCGCATCGTACACAGAGACGATTAGCAGTCGGAGGTCCAGAACCAATGGACCTCTGTAATTTCGAGGGCGATAAACCTCGCCTTGCGAATGACAAGCGAATGGTGAGATGCCATCGCTGTCACAAGTTGGTACACTACGCATATGAATGCAAAATCCCCCGCTCAGGACCTCGCGGTGCTGAGCGCAGTATTCACCCACCAGCAAGAAGAACTGGAGAGCGAGGGTCCGTTGCTGTTGCGAAATCGCAACAGCGAGGTGGACCATCAAAAACGGTCGGGATCAGTAGGGCGCTCCACCCCTACTGATCCAGCAACATCAAGAGAATTTGCAAATATACTGAAGAAGGTTGCTCCCAACACACAATTTCTGTGTGTCTCTGCACCTGGTGATTAGGTGTATCTCATCACCTTGAAGTTAGAAGTGGCAAAAGACTTGTCACTTCGCGCCCTAGTTGACTGTGGGGCGTCAAACAATTTTGTTCGTCGGCAGTCGCTAGAGGCATAATGTTTTAACTTTGTGGAACGGGAGATCCCTCCAACGAAGATGACGGTGCGCCTAGCGACAGGCGCATCGATCAATGTGAAGAAACGTGTAGTCGGAATCCACTACACGTTCAAAGTCGAACAGTACGATGATGATTTCATCGTGCTTGACCTAGATGACAAGTTCGACGTCATCTTAGGGTTGCCTTGGCTCAGGAAATACGAGCCAAGGGTGAGTTGGCAGTATCGATCGGTTACGATACCTGCCACTTGTTCCTCAGGTAACCACCTGACGAATATCTTGGAACGCCCACACTCACGTGGGTGTACTACGAGTGAGTGCGATGACCTCACTTGTGGTACAGTAGTTAGCACGACGGTACAAGAACACAATGTAGATGATCACTACATTGTGGAGAAAGCTCACCCAGATCCTGTGGAAGTGATTTCCCAGGAGGTAGTCGAGACACTGAATGTCTTGGTTAATGACGGATCGAGCGCAGGCGCTTATACGCTTGATCTGGTTGCGCCTCCAAAGTTAACTTCGAAGATAACTCGACTGCCGACGCTAGTACCGAAACGGTTCTTGCGTGATCTGCGTAGTGGAAAAGTCAAGCAGATCTGCATATTCGTCACAAAGGATGAGTATGTGGCCGATATTCGGTAGGCAACAGTATTTGCTGAGAACAAACGGGTTCTCAGCAGCTCATCGATGGACGAAAGTGTCCTCGATGAGAAGACTCGGATTGAGCGATACGCGTCCCAATCCTGGGAGTCACTTCAGGCAAATCCTTTGTATAAGGATTTGAGCGAATTCAAGGATGTATTCCCTGAATCTGTACCTTGCAAGTTGCCTAAGGACAAAGGCACTCGACACGAGATCGAGCTCAAAACGGGCTCGAAGTACTGTGTCATGAAGCAGTGGCCACTGCCTCGTGAACAAGTACTAGCGATCGACAAGTTCTTTACCGATCGCTTAGCAGAGGTCCATGTGAGGGAATCAACATCCCCTCACAGCTCTCTGACCTTCTGTGTGCGAAAGGCCACAGGAGGATGGCGGATAGTGCACGCATTCAACAAATTGAATGCTGCAACGGTACCGGCTCGGACGCCGATACCGAGGAAGGACGTAATCATAGATGGTATGTCAAAGAGTACCATCTTTTCGTCCACGGATCTGATGGATGGATTCTATCAGATCCTCATTCGTGAACGGGACATCCCGTACACAGCAGTGAGCACCCCCAGCGGTATGCTGTAGGAGTGGGTAGTGATGCCACGGGGGTTGAGCAATGCCCCTGCTACTTTCAACAGATGTGTTACAAATCTGTTGAGACCGGTGCGAGACTTCTCACCGAGTTACTTCGACGATGTGCTCTCTACATAGCCGGGCTATGAACGGAAAGACGGACGTGGAAGTTCACAGAACTCACGTTCGTCAGGTTTTCAACTTATGCGCAAGCATAAGCTGTATGCCAACCTCAAGAAGTGTATATTTGCGGCAAGCGAATTTATACTTCTTAGGTGCATCGTCGGCAAACACGGCGTCCGCCCTGATCCCGAAAAGATCAAGGCGATCACCGACTGGCCAGTGCCAGCCGACGTCAAGGGACTAAGGAAGTTCCTTGGCTTAGCGGAGTACTTGCACAAGTACTGGCGCAACTACGCCGAGATGACTGTGTATATTTCTGGCTTGCTCAAGAAAGATGTGAAGTGGTCATGGAACGCTGACTGTCAGCGTTCCTTTGCAGGTATCAAGCAGAGCTTGATGCAATCGCCCATATTGGCGATTGCAGATCAGGACAGACATTTTCATGTGGCCTGTGACGCCAGCGACTTTGCTATCGGCTGTGCGTTGATGCAGTATGACACAGATGGCGCAGAGCGCGTCGTCTGCTATCAACCGCGTCAGCTGCAAGCAGCTGAGCGTAAGTACCCAGTGCATGACAAGGAACTCCTTGCCATGAAGTATGCACTGGCTAATTTCCGCGTCTATCTCCTCGGAGATATACCGTTCATCGTCTATACGGACCATGCGTCACTACGCACGGCCGTGAACAGTCCACACCTCTCGCAAAGGATGGCGGGGTGGCTGTCCTTCTTCGCGGAGTATAACTTCTCCGTGTAGCATAAACCAGGACGAATTAATATCTTCGCTGATGCGCTTTTGCGCCGAATCGATTCCGAGCCGGGCGCGCAATACAAAAGTGAGAATAGGACCACTAGTGTGACACTTACAGTCAGTGTCCCGTCGTCAGCATTTTGTGACGACGTAGGGAAGGTCTACTTAGAAGGCTAGGATCTTCTGCGATTGATGGATCCTCTGGCGAAGTCAGCTCGTAAATCGTTGAAAAATTTTCCGGCTTTGTTCCGTTCCTCATTGGATCGGTACACGACTCGCAATGGCCTGCTGTAATTTACAGCAGTTGCCGACGACACGCCTCGTGTCGTCGTTTCTGATCATGATGACTTGCGATTACGCATCATGTTCGAGTGTCACGATGCCCCAACAGGCGGCCATCGTGGTAGAGAAAAGACTTACCTCACGGTCAGTCGTGACTTTTACTGGCCCCGCCAGTATTAGTTTGTCCGCAATTACATCCGTTCTTGCAAGGTCTGTCAACGGGTGAAGCCTAGTCCTTCATCCCGTGCACTGTTTCAGCCTCTGCTAGCTCCGGCAGAGTGTTGGGAGTCCGTGTCCATGGACTTTGTCTTCGGGTTTTTCGAAGACACTAACAAGAATAATGGTATTCTTGTCTTTGTGGATCGTTTCAGCAAGATGGTACATCTTGATGCAGTCCCAGAATTGAACAACGCACAAGGTTGTGCGCGTGTCTTCATCGACACTGTGTTTCGACTCCACGGTTTACCCCATGAACTCGTATCCGACCGTGACCCTAGTTTCATGGCGGCGTTTTGGCAATCCGTGTTTCGCACATTGGGAACACGGTTGAAGATGTCAACCTCTGACCATCCTAAAACAGATGGCCAGACAGAACGTGCGAACCGTGTCCTCGAAGAAATTCTTCATGGATACGTCCACTCCTTTTCACATTGGATTGAGTTCTTAACGATGGTTGAGTTTGCCATCTACAACTCCGTGCATGCGTCCACGACGCATAAACCGTTCTACGTGAATGGCTTATGGCACCCACGTATTCCCGCCCTCATACAGAGTGACTCTGAGTTAAAGGGAAGGAGGGAATCACTTGAGCAAAATCCGTTTTGGTTCTTGCTCGTCACGTATCACCGCCCACGCCGATACGTTTGATGCCGATGTCGACAACGTCGACATCGAGGAAATCGGGCTTAGCAGTAGCGATGAAGCTGCTGCTACATCAGACAATGATGACGATGCTGGGATATTCATTGTCGTTAACGACAATGCCAGCGAGGAAGAAGACACCCTTGTTGAAGAAGAGAACTATCTGTTAGTAGTGCGCACGAAGCGCACTGAAAAACACAACAACGAGTCAGCAGAGAACTTCCTGCTGACTCGAGAAGCGGTAGTCCTTTTCGTTCAGTACTCCATCGCAAATGAGGTGGACCGCTAGAAACGGAACGCAGACAAGAATGAAAGAGCAAATGTTCTTTCATTTAAGGTTAACGACCTAGTACTACTGTCTACGGTAAACTTACCTGGACATGTAGTTACTAATGTCATCAGTAGTAATTTACTGTCGAAATACATTGGTCCCTTTCGTGTATTGCACCTAAAGGGCAATGCATGCACGATCGAATTGCCTCGTAAAATGCGCACGCATCCTACGTTTTATGTTGGTCGTCTCCTCCCTTACCATCAGTACGAGGCCTCTTGCGAGAACGGAGATAACCGGCGCGCTCAAGAATCCCCAACAGATTCTTGTGATCACGGACCAAACACTGAAGTTAGTCCTTCGTCGAAAGGAGTTGGTCCTTTATCGACGCGGCCTCGCGGCGAGCTGTCTCTAGCTCGTCGCGCAAACAACGCCTCTCGCCTTCACTCTCAAGCTGAGAGAACGCGAATTCTGATCGGTCCTTCTCCCGATCGTCACGAAGACGTCGCACGTCCGATTGCAAGGCGTGCCGACGATCGAATTCGTGATCGACGTCCTCCCTCAGCTCAGTCAGGTAACGCTCGTGGTTAATTAAAGTATCGTGCAGGCCCGGCGGCTGAGCCGGACCTTGTTTTTCCACCGCCACCGGAACCACTGGTGGTTTCTCACAGTGGTCAACGCTTTCTTGTGGAGCGTATCTTGAACCACCGTGGAGATTCAGAATCAAGGGCGAGTTACCTCGTCCGGTGGCGTGGGTACCCAACTTCCGTTGACAGCTGGGACCTCGTTCCCAGCTGATGGCTGACGTTGAAGGGCTCGTCCACCAGTATGACGAGACTCATCCGATAGGTCCTCGGGCCTATCGGTAAACACGCGCTTTTGGCGCTTGTAGACGGATTGCAAGTTTGCAATCGCGTCCCGCATCTCAGCCGAGATGTGTGCCCTTCCCCAGGACGAAATTAGGAAGCACGTCCCTATGTGCACGTTGCGAGTTGTAGACACAGCTCGCACAAGGATCACCCCAAGTGAGGCATGGAATGCCGGCCTCACTTGACAAACAATGCAACCGGTACCTTGCATCGTTTGGCGTTAGCTTTTCGAACTTGAGGCGTATCGCCTCAAGCTTCGTTAGCCACCCTTCTCGTCCAAAATTATTGACATTTTGGACGAAGGCGTTCCACGCTGCCAAAAGCGAGTTCTCGTCACGATTTTGGTTGCCATTATTCCATCGATGCCTTAGGAAAGCATCGAGATAGAAGTCTCTTCAGCGCGGAAGTTACTCGCGCTGGAACTTAAGCCATGGAGCTCAGTTTCATCGAATAAAGGAATTCGATGGTGTTGGCTTGTCTCGTGAGACAAGATATTGATGAGCTGCTCGGGCAAGCGCCACGGCTTGAGCTCACCAAGCTTCAATGTGGTACCTGTTTCGGTACCACGGCTTTCAAAATGACAATGGATCTCGCCATCGTCATCACTCTCTTGAGGGGAAGCCTGAGTTGATACTGATGAGTCATAGTATTCCTCACCATAGAGTTTATCATCACTGCCGAACAGACTGTGATGCATTTCACGAGTCCGCTCGTTCTACAGTGCTCTTGACGAACTTGAGGCACCGCCGGTGATCGGGATGCCTCTGGAACGTTGCGCGAGTCAGGCACGTCTGACTCGCCAGAATTGATGACCTCATTGACAAGGTCATCATGCGCACGTGGTGCGATACCGCGTGCGTCTGCAGCACCTTCTGTTGCAGACGGAGAACAAGCATCAGACGAAGAAGCGTCTGCCGTAGAGGCTGGCACAGCAGCAGGCTGTGCGGTATTCGAATCACCTCGCATAGACATGTTAACTATGCGAGGCAAGGTCAGGAGTGAATGGGCCTGACCAAACAAGTGCTTCCTGTCCCACTGGTGTCTAACGGGTGGCCACCAAGTTTTCGATAGTCACACGGTAACTATCAGATAAAGGAGGGGTGATGTAACCGGGTAGCCCGTTACATGAAATTGTTCTTTAAACAATTTGACAATAACGAATATTACGTCGAATATTCTTTTAACAATATCACAGACATGGTGATATTGTTGGGTAGACCGAAGGGTCTACTCATTGGTTGATATCGTGATGATATCAACCCACCAATCGCTGCTAGACGCGCGCAATGGGTGGTGAGTAGACGTCATCATACATATAGTTATATTGGTATAATTAAGTGAGGACAACAGAAGATTCAAGGAGTTATAGGACTTAGTTATATATAATACAGTTTTACTTTTACCAAGAGACTAGTCTAACTACTTAGTCTCCTTTCCTTCCTCTGTGTTCATTAAACACCTAGCAGGGCACTGTCGACCGCTGTCGTCAGTGGAAGTATACTCCGTACTGGTCAACCAGTACGTAGTCAACAGTGCCCCGTTACAATACCGCCCCTTGGACTACTGTATCCGGACCGCGATGGTCCCGCTTCACCAACGCCGTGAGTTGACGTATCTCGTGCGCCCAAAAAGAGCGACACTGTTAGTGACAATGGTCAGTTCTCCTTTAAACACCGCGTCGTTCCGCTCATTCCATAGATGAGTGAGGCAAATAGTACACATAAGAAACCAGATTCGCTTCCAGCCCTTTACCGCAGTCTCGGAATCGTCCTGAAAACGTTGAAGCAGCCGATGATTCTGCCGTGCCGGTATAGCAGGAGCTCGCCTAGTGGCGTAGATGAGCAAAAGACTTGTGTCCCCGAAAGGGGTCTCGATGACGCCTGACCAGTGCCGGAGGAGTTTTCCCCAACATACGCGCGCCTTCCGACAGTCCCAGAAGATGTGAGCCGAAAAATCCTAAACACCGTAACGCCCCGGCGATACACGGCAGCTATTTTCATCCTGCCTACCCGCGTGATATAAATTAAGTTGATTGGTAGCAACCCGATAGCACGTCCAAACTTGATGATACGTAAGCTCATGTGCGTGACGACACACCTGTGACGGACTCTGATGTGCGGCTGTCCGCTGCCATGAATCCGTCCTGACAACGGATTCCATACGCCGCAACAGCGGCCGTAATGCAACCGCTAATGGTCGTTTATGAAGCTGAAATGGCACGGCGAAAGACTTTTCTCTGAAGGGAACTATTCGCGTCGCGCTCCGCTGCCGCAATGGAAACCGGTGATGGCTGAGATGGGCTTAAAATACAACACTGTGAAACTGAATAAATTTGGCTGAGGGTGCGCACTTATCCACTAGGGCCGAGGCCAGCTCTGGTGGCTGCGTAAGGAAGAACCAAAGGAGCCCGTCGGCCCCCTGCCGCAGGTGGACCCGGCCATTCGAAAGGCTCTGAAGATCCCGTCGAGTCCCGACGATGTGCCTTCGCCTCACCGTAGACCAGTCGTAATTGTACCGGAATGAAGGGGCATACCGCAGACTTAATGGAGGCGCAACCGCCAATTCAGTCCCAACGAGGAGAGATGGTGACGCCAGTAGAATAGCCGTTGCCCATAGCCGTAATTAAGACTGTAAGAAGTGAGAAAAGGACGTTCCCGCAGAAGGAATGTGGAAGGTAAACTCTGCCTGTCCTGTCCGAAAGACGTGTAAGTCCGAGATAGAACAAGCAACGATCCTGTCGAATTGGAGCTGACCAACTGTTGTCCTTGCCCGTCCCGTTGTCAGGGATTATTAATCCATCCAAACGTCCCCCAAAATAGCGTGCAAGCGATGATCCTGATCAGCTATTGCATCTGGAAAGCGAAGCTAAAACGACGAAACCGATTCGTCCTTGTCCTACCAGATGTAGACGCCACGACGCAAGGGTGCCTCGTGCTCAGTCATCCGGGCCCGGATACGCTCCAAATGCTCATCTGTGGGCTTAAGAAGCTTGTACAGATCACTCGCAACCAAATCCTTTGACGTTTTAGCCAAACAAGCCAACCACGCTCCCCCCGAGACCTCTCGTGTAGTACCATCCAAGAAGGTGTTCGCCGACCTTGATAAACCCAGAAACGCCACGATTAAAAATGTTTACCATTTGTTTGCGTGATCCATTGCAGCGCATGTTTAGTTCGCTGTGTTTTAACGACGATCCCGAAAGAGGCGATCCCGACTCCTCTAACTTTTTGGGTGTGAAGAGTAGTCCAGGATTCACCTTGTGGCGCTGCGCTTTCGTGGAAGTGGCACGGGCACACAAAAATTGTACAAATTGTGAATCATCTTTCTTTCCCATTTAGGGATGTAACGGGGCACGCTCTTGCTCAGATAACTGATCAAGGCCTTGTATTAATAACAATACAAGGGTGAATAATCCCGACGTCACGTACAAGTGGCGTGAAAAAAAGCGAACTAGACAATACAAAACCCGAAAGCTCTGTCGTGAGGGAAAAGTAGAACTGTTATATATATATATATTATTATTATATATAGTTATTTTCTTACTAAATCATCTTTCGTCTTAAACTCACTATTTCAAACGTCTGTCTCCTATGTGGGTCTTCTGTCCACCATCCATTGCGCGCGTCCAGCAGCGATTGGTGTTTAAATTGGTTGATGTACCGTGTACATCAGCCAAGAAGTGGGCCCCTCCACATATAATACCCTTAGAGGTAATATTCCGACAACATCGCTTTTCTCGAGTGATGTTGATTGATTATTATCAAAAATAGGAATTATTCAAAAATCGGTACTTTCGTACCAATTTTTATGTAACGGGCTCACCCCGTTACACGGGATATCAAACACTGCGGACGTAAAAAGTACTGACGGCAGGATGATGGAGTTTAGGATCTAAATCCGATGATCCACGCTAGTCAAGAGTATCCTACGAATAAAGATCGTGATGGTGATCCACGGTTTTGTACGGACCGGGATCGTAAAGGTGAACCACAGAGTTCAAAGATAGAGATTGCGAAATGGACGCACACGAGACGACAGATCGAGACCGAAAAAGTGTGTTGCAAATACCGACATATCAAGATTTTAAAGATGACCCACATTCATACTGTGACTCATTTCAACGTTCTATCGATCAAGATCGAGAGAGTGATCAAAGGTATTCTACGGATCAAGATGCCGAAGGTGACTCGCAAAACTGAATCTGTCAAGATCGTGAAGTAAATTCGCTTTGACACTTGAAACTTTGACAGCCGTGAACAGGCGCCGTTGTAGCTTCCCAATGCGAAACGACCAATTGCGATGCTATAAATTTACAGTCCCGAATCCGTATCCTAGATACATCACCGTGTCCGCTGGATGGAGGACCGAAATGCCGTCAAAGTCCTTGACGTGCACCGCGCTTTTAAGGAAAGATCAGCTTACTTTTTGCCGGCTGGGCTTGTAGACCCGACAAGTCACCAAAGAGAAAAACGAGGTGAAGCGCCGGTCCGAGCTGATGCCCTTTCTATAGAAAGATCGTCGAGTCATCCACGAACGCGGAGAATGTGTGTCGAAATGTTCCACAACCTGGCACCGGGAACCCTGTCAAGTCTGGTGTCTGCTGCCCCGCAATGCCTAACAGCTCGACGAGGAGCAGAAAAAAGGGGTTAGCAAGCAACCTTGGCGAATACCTGAGACAACGGGACGAAATTACCATGCGTTGGCAGCGAGGTTTACGAAACAAAACTTTCACATTGACCGTCTTGTTGTATTGGAGCGTCGTCACTTCACGAAAATTTCCGTCTAGAAAGTCTTTCCATTACAACAATTGACGCGATTGCAACGCGCCGAATTTGCTAAAGAATAATAAAGTATTTGAAAAAAACAAGATATTTTCTCGACGGATTTGTTTAAGAATGATAAAAATATCAAAAAACAAGATATTTTTCGACAATTTAAAATATCAACGTTTTAACTATTTAACTATTTATTACTATTATCCTAGATATTTAATGGTTTTATACTATACTGTACGGCATATTTATTTAAAAATTCGAATCATACTATAACCACTTTTTTGAATGATAGAAAAAGAATTATATTTGTGATACTTGCTCGCTTGGCGTGCGGGTGGCACATAGATCGACACCCTGTGTGTCACGTGTGTATGTGACGGTGATAAGATCAGCCATCAGCAGCACTTTCTTAAGTGTGGGCAAAGGATGTTTTTTTTATTACTGACACTGAGAAACGAAAGCCTAGGTAGCCCGTGTAATTAAATATACCCCTGCTGTCACCATCGTAGCAGCATGAATTAACGCAAAAAATAGGTAACAATTTAAATTATTCTAATGAAGTGAGGGATGACCGCTTATAAGGTTGATTAATATGATTAACTGATAGTTTAGTAAACTATCAGTTAAACCTCTAAAACAATTTAACAGTGTTATCGAATATAAATAATAAATAATATTAAACGGATGATTTTTAGGTACTACGGGGATAACAGGCTGATGACTCCGAAGAGCTCCTAATGACGGAGTCGTTTGGCAACTCTCTAATTTCGTAGAGAATTCGACATTTTTTGAATTAGATGCTATATGTGATATTGTTCTTGCTATTACACCACCTATTGGAGTTTTGCCTCCATTAAACGGATACATTCGGGTCCATAAAGCGCGACCCCAGTGCTGGTAAGCCCTATCGAGAAGTCCAGGTAAAGTGTGCTGCCGACCGATGCAAGTTAAGCTCGATGCGGCGATTCAATATATGCATGAGGGAAACATTAGACATGGGATTAGAATGTGTAGGGACTACCACCGGTCTTGATGCACAAGTAGTTCACGCAAGCCTGCTCTAGTTAGGATTAGTCTTGCTTTGCCCAAGATAAACCCTTATGGTCGACAGATAACGGGTACAAGCCTTTCAAAATTACAAGAATGTGAACGGGTTCCTTCTCATTGAAATTGGCTCACTAAGTATTTGAAAGGCTTCACGACAAGAAAATACTGCTAAATTCCATTAGTTATATGCGAGAAGATAAAGATTTTACGACAATAAAAGACTATGTACGGGAGAGGGTATGTAATATTTTATTTTTAGGTTTTGTAACGGGGTGAGCCCGTTACATAAAAGTCGGTACGAATTTATCAATTTTTGAGCATTACCTATTTCGATAATATTCAATCAACATCGCTCGAGAAGAGGTGATGTTGACGGAATGTTACCCTCGGGGGTAACATTCTTTGGGTGCTCCGCTTGATTGTTGATGTACCTTGTATATCAACCAGTTTAAGCACCAATCTCTGCTGGACGCGCGCAATGGGTGGTGAGCAAGAAAACCACATAGCTGATTATCTTTTGTTATATTTAGATTACGACAAAGATGCTCTATTACAGAAACTTAACTATATTGAATACACTTCTACTTTTCCCTTAAACAGAGCTTCCAAAATAAGGTTACCTTCCTTGCGCTTCCTCACGCCACATGTACGTGACGTCGGGAGCACTCAGTCTTGTGTTAAGTAAACACAAGATCTTGCCAGTCATCTGGCAAGAATCGTGCCCTGTTACACCTGATATCACTTTGTAGTACTTCCAGCGACCACGACCACCTCATATATTATGAAAATGTAAGATAAAGAGGAACGCTTTCACGCAACTCGTATAGACGTTAACCGTTTGAGTGACATCAAATGGAGGGCGGTAGATCAAATGAGTTCACCGTCGGCAAAACCTAGATTAGCGCCATGTTGAAGTCTCTTGACAGAGATTAACAGCATGCCGCTATATCTAGGTTCATTTAAAATGGATTTGTTGCCGAAAGAGAGAAAGTAGCCTTGCTTAATTAGTAAGGCTCTCACCAGGCCAAGCAGTTGAGGGAAATCGATGCTCAACAGACAGAGCTGTTGAGGTAGCATCAATACAATGCTGCTGTGAGCGGGACGACACACACGCGTCGTCCCGAAATCTTGAAGGTTGATATCTACAAGTACAGAGTCAAGGAAGACTCCCTCTTATTATAGTTCGTCAATATCGACAGCGCCATAAAGGCTATCGTATCGACGATGAGCAAATGAAACTCACATTTGCTCAAATCCACTTGGCGGGAAGTACTAAGACTTGGGCCATAAGGATGGAGATGAGCGACCCACAGTTTTTGGGTCGCTAGAAGCCTTCGAGGATAAACATACGTTTGAACCACCGCGGGCTGAGTTCAGGGCTTGATCGGAGCTCCTGGAACTCAAGCAGGGTAAGCGATATGTACACGCTTACGCTCAGCATATACGACTCCTCGCAGGTAGTATAAATGATAAACCAGTTCATTAACAAACGCTGATTCCGGCGTTCATGCAAGGGCTCGCATATGGGCCCGTCAGGAACCACCTGTTCCGCCAAGAGTTGGACACGCTTGAAGAAGCTATCTCAGCTGCGGAACAGGAGGAATTTAGAATGAGACAGGCTCATGCTAGCTCGAGTTCTTATCGTCCACCGAAACACGAGATGGAGGTCCATAACCAATGGACATCTGTTTTGTTGAGAGCGAGAGACCTCGATCTTCAAATAAACAAGCAACTTGAGAAGTGCAATCGCTGTAAGAAGTTGGGACACTACGCTTACGAGTGTAGTGCTCCACGTTCAGTACCAAACAGTACTGATCGAAGCGATCGTCCGTTCGCCAAGAAAGGCAATGAGCGTAGGTCCAACGCTGTTGCGACACCGCAACTGCGAAACGGACCATCAAAAAATGGCCGGGGACTAGTAAGGGCGTAGCGCCCTACTGATCGAGCAACCTCAAAATAATTTGCAAATTTATTGACGAAATTTGCTCCAGATACACAATCATTGTGTGTCTCTGCATCTGGTGATGAGATATAACCTATCACCTTAAAGATGAAAGTGATAAAGGATTTGTCAATATGTCATCTAGCTGAATGAGGGGAGTCGAACAACTTTGTTCGTCGCCAGTCATTAGAGATTCGTAGGCTCAAGTTCGTTGAGTGCTACATCCCTCTCACGAGGATGACGGTGCGCCTTGCCAAAGGAGCATTGATAACCCTTAAGAAAAGTGTAGTAAGAATACACTAAACCTTAGAGGACGAACGGTACGGTGAAGACTTCATCGTACTGGATCTCTATGACAAATTTGATGTCATCCCAGGATTGCCTTGGCTCAGAAGGTACGAGCCAAGGGTGAGACGACAGCATCGATCCGTGAAGATGCCTGTCGCTTGTTCATCAGATGGCCATCTGATGAACGTCATGGAGCGTCCACAATCAAGTGGATGTACTGCAAGTGATTGCGATGGCCTCACTTGCGGTACGGTCGTTAGCACGACTGCACAAGACCTCAGTGTAGCTGATCACTACACTGTGGCGCAAGTTTTTGGAGGGTTTTATATACGTACAGGCAGTGCCGAAGGCCCACAACTCGAATAAGTCGAGTGGCACGGTACATGGATGCTTGCCTAGCGGGCAACATCCTAGGAACAGCAAACCAGTTGTCCACAAACGCCAACGTGGTCATCCTAGGTCGACTGGAGAGTAGACTGTAGAGGATTGGTACCTGACTGTGGTTGCACAGACACAGTCAGAGGATGTCGAGGGAATAAGTCCCTACGTACTTGAGGAAAGATTTCCTCAAGAGGTACACGGTGAGAGATTAGGCTCTCATCATCCTGAGCGTACAAGCCCTCAGCATCCTGTGGAAACATGTTCCCAGAAAGAATCCGATGCGTTGAATGTCTTGGTCAATGAAGGATCAAGCGCAGGCGCTTGTACGCTTGATCTGACTGTGTCTCCAAAGTTTACTTCAGAGATAACTCAACTGCCAACGCTAGTACCGAAACATTTCTTGTGTGAGCTGGTTAGTGGTAAAGTCAAGCAGATCTGTGTAATCGCGACAGAGGATGAGTATGTGGCCGATATTCGGTCGGCAACATTGTTTGCTGAGAACGAACGGGTTCTCAGCAGCTCATCGATGAACAAAAGTGTCCTCGATGAGAAGACTCGGATTGATCGATACGCGTTCCAATCCTGGGAGTCACTTCAAGTAAATCCTTTGTAAAAGGATTTGATCGATTTCAGGGATGTAGTTTGAACATGGCCAGACACAGTCGAGGTTTGACGACAGGATTGAGTGTTCGTACGATCGCTTGATTAAAACGAAAAAAAGTAATATTACAGTCGACTCGCGATCACGGTATTGCGTCAAGCGTTTGGAAAAGCCGAACATGTGGTTGAGAACGTGCACCTGGATGCGACACCGATACAGATAGTGAAAAACACAATGAATATACCAACGCGTGTCTACACTTCCTCCCTTCCATGATACCACTTCAGCTTCAGAGGGTAGTAATTAGCTGGTCTGTGATCCCTGCGTTCTTTTCTGCCCGTATTATGTCATTATGTTACCATCGATGGTGGATAGAGGCGTAGTCATGATCTTGCGCCAGGACGATTGACCACACAAACTGTGCGGTAGAAGAAGTATGCACTATCGCGTGCGAATGCACGTGCGATTGTAGACGACAGAGCGCTGGTACGTGTGCTGAGACATTGGTCGACCCTTCGTGATACATAAAAAGCGGTAGGTTTGATGTAAAGACGTCAAAAACCAGCGATGAGTTTGCAATGTGTACACACTTCACGTATAGACACAGCGGGATGGACACACACGCACTGCGCAACCCGACACGTCACGAGCGACTCGTTCTGCTGATATCGTCACTTTGAGTTGATGTTTGATATCATATGAACTTGACACCTTTTAGGCGGCATATCGTTGATCATTTGTGCTGAGGTGTTTTTCGAGCATGCTCTAATTGATGCACATCTACTCTTTGCAGCAAAATTGTTAGCATATGATAGTCCCGGCGCAAGTTGGAGGCCATAACGAGAAAATACCGAATGATCGACTTAGGCTTGCGTCGACTCGTTACTGCCTGGATGGGCTGTAAAGCGTCTTGCGGTGTAGTAGTTGTGAATATATAACTGTTTGATAGACGGTCGAAAACTCCTGTGTGGCTGACTTTGTTCGCATGCACAGTCTTAAAAGACTCCGGGAAAGCAGCGCTAGCGGGCGGAATCAAAGGTACTACCACTATCGGCTCTTTAGGGTCACACTGCCCTTGTCGTTCTCTTGGACGGGTATAGCTGTCTGATGTGCTGGTTTGGACCTTCGTTCATCGTCTACTACAATGGTTCTATCCTTTGCGTTGTGATCGCTACAGTAAATGCATTTCAAGTATTCTGTGACAATTTCAACCTTAGCCGCGTATTTGACAATGTGGTAGGACCACTATACAATCAGTTGAATGTGAATACGTGTCGGCGAACGAGGCATGCGGCCGAAGGCTCAGAAAATTAGCAAAATAGAGCTCGACGATCGAATGATCAAACCAGATCGGCAGATGAGGAGCCAAAAACTTGTAGACGTACGTGTGATACTCGTTTTCAACGCACGACCGCGCAGTCAAGAAACTCTAGGATGCTGATTTGTCAACCTTTACATTGGCCGGTGTCGGCAACGAAAGTTGGGTCCGGTCGGGTAGCCAACGCCACACATCAGCAGCTACTCATCTCCAGCCTTCCCAAGTGCCGTGCGAAGTCAAAGTGGGGTTCTCAGTTCTTCCTGCTAATAGCCTCAATGATCCTACCGAAATGCGTTGACCTCAATCCAGATTGTTGGCTAGGCTTGTGTCTATTCCCAAACGTTGGTTTGATTTGCGCTTCTGCGTCATAATCTCTAGTGTTGGTATCGTTTTAGCATGTGTGAAGCGTGGAATATTAGAACAGCCATAGTGGATCTACTTGTCTCCAGATTAAACGCAAGGTCCATAAAACAAGCGTGTCAATCCAACAGATGTGGAGCCGCATGCATAATGGAGTTGGACGTTGTCTGCGCTTAAACGGCTTGAACAGCGCTAACGGCTTTCCATGCGATTTCTTATTGCCAAGAACGCTCAGATCGCCTTTGCGCCCTGCATAGAGTTGGTGGAATGTTAGTGTTCGTGCGCTAAACATTTGGCAACATGCTCAGGACGTATGTGAGCATAACTGTTCGCAAGATCGACTGACCGCGAGCTCAATCATTACGGACTCAATCTAGAACAAGAGGTCAAGTTTATCCGAAACGATATGATATGACGAGCATGTTTGACTACTTATCGCATAATACTTGTGGCTCGAGCAGTCGTTTAAACGTTCGATCAAGCTGTAAGCTTAGCTAGATATCGTTTCTAGTGTAACACGGTAACAACGAGGATGTCTGTAACGGGTCTGACCGTTAAATGTCAGTTAACCCAACATACCAATGTAAATATGACCTTAGCTGAAATTATTTATCACTTTTACCTGCCCCTGCAAAATATAGGAAATGTTAGCGCAAAGTGTAATATTTCAGACCTCTCCGCTTATTGTTTGACATGAGATCTTAAAATCAGCCAAATTGTATCACTAATTCTGCTAGACGCGCGCAATGGGTGGTGGTCAAGAATCTACATAGGAAATTGCAGTTTTTATCGCTAAGGAAGGCGAAGAAGGTTTAATAAGATCGAAACGTAACTACATTAAATTTACTTCTGCGTTCATCCTACGCTGATGACCCTTTGCTCGGCTCTCTCTCTCCCATACCACTTACGTGAGCGTGACGTCCGAGAGCACATACTCTTGTACGACAATAATACTAAGTCTTACCAGCAACTTTGTAGAAGTCGAGTCCATTACAAACTCTATTGGTCACTGACTTTGTGGTTTATTCGACCGCATCGCAGCAGTCATTTTAAGCGGACGTTTTCAAAGTGCTTTGAATAATATAAACATGCCGCGCCAGGGCCATCACAGCCTATACTTCCTACTCTAGTTAGCGGCAGCTGAATTCCATGCCCGCAGCTCTGATTCTTCCATGTGCTCTGCTCTTGTTTGATCGCAGGTTTCCTATTCTTTCACGGTAAGTGGCGCGCAACTTAATCAACCCAGAAACCACTTCGTACCGATCTCTCCTTTTTCAATTACGTGTTACCTCTATCATCAGCTCCAATGGATTCACATATGTTGTCGAGTTAGAGTGAACATGGCATGTGAAATTCGCTATAGCTAATGGCTTAGCAGCGTGATATCGTACCATGCGAGTTGACTAAGGGTGAAGGTACTCGACATGAGATCGAGCTCAAACCAGGCTCGAAGTACTGTGTCATGAAGCATTGGCCACTATCTCTTGAGCAAATACTAGCGATCGAGAAGTTCTTTGCCGATCTCTTTGCAGCTGTACATGGAAGGGAATCAACTTCCCTCACATCTCTGCGACCTTCTGTGTGCCAAAGGCCACAGGAGGATGGCGGATAGTGCACGCATTTAACAAATTGAATGCCGCAGCGTGTTTAAGGTACCATCTTCTCGTCCATGAATCTGATGGATTTGTTCTGTTAGATCTTCATGCGTGAACGGGACATCCCGTACACAGCAGTGAGCACCCCCAGCGGTATGCTGTAGGAGTGGGTAGTGATGCCACAGGGGCTGAGCAATGCCCCTGCTACTTTCAACAGATGTGGTTCAAATCTGTTGAGACCGGTGCGAGATTTCGCACCGAGTTACTTTGACGATGTGTTCTCTCATAGCCGGGATATGAACGGAAAGACGGACGTGGAAGTTCACAGAGCTCACGTTCGTCAGGTATTCAACTTATGCGCAAGCATAAGTTGTACGCCAGCCTCATAGTAGTATATTCTCGCAGCTCGCGAAATACCACTAACTGGGTGCATCGTCGGCAAACAAGGCGTACGCCCTGATCCCGAAAAGATCAAGGCGATCACCGACTGGCTAGTGCCAGCCGACGTCAAGGGACTAAGGAAGTTCCTTGGCTTAGCGGAGTACTTGCACAAGTACTGGCGCAACTACGCCGAGATGACTGTGCATATTTCTGGCTTGCTCAAGAAAGATGTGAAGTGGTCATGGAACGCTGACTGTCAGCGTTCCTTTGCAGGTATCAAGCAGAGCTTGATGCAATCGCCCATATTGGCGATTGCAGATCAGGACAGACATTTTCATGTGGCCTGTGACGCCAGCGACTTTGCTATCGGCTGTGCGTTGATGCAGTATGACACAGATGGCGCAGAGCGCGTCGTCTGCTATCAACCGCGTCAGCTTCAAGCAGCTGAGCGTAAGTACCCAGTGCATGACAAGGAACTCCTTGCCATGAAGTATGCACTGGCTAATTTCCGCGTCTATCTCCTCGGAGATATACCGTTCATCGTCTATACGGACCATGCGTCACTACGCACGGCCGTGAACAGTCCACACCTCTCGCAAAGGATGGCGGGGTGGCTGTCCTTCTTCGCGGAGTATAACTTCTCCGTGTAGCATAAACCAGGACGAATTAATATCGTCGCTGATGCGCTTTTGCGCCGAATCGATTCCGAGCCGGGCGCGCAATACAAAAGTGAGAATAGGACCACTAGTGTGACACTTACAGTCAGTGTCCCGTCGTCAGCATTTTGTGACGACGTAGGGAAGGTCTACTTAGAAGGCTAGGATCTTCTGCGATTGATGGATCCTCTGGCGAAGTCAGCTCGTAAATCGTTGAAAAATTTTCCGGCTTTGTTCCGTTCCTCATTGGATCGGTACGCAACACGCATCGGGATGCCGTACTGTACAGCCGCTGCCGGCGACACTCCTCGTGGCGTCGTTCCCGATCATGATGACTTGCGCTTGTGCATCACGTATGAGTGTCACGATGCCCCAACAGGTGGCCATCGTGGTAGAGAAAAGACTTACCTTACGGTAAGTCGTGACTTTTACTGGCCCCGCCATTGTCAATTTGTGCTCAAGTCAATTATTGCTTGCTAGATGTGTCAACGGGTGAAGCCTAGTCCTTCATCCCGTGCACCGTTACAACCTCTGCCGGTCCCGGCAGAGTGTTGGGAGTCCGTGTCCATGGACTTTGTCTTCAGATTCCCCGAAGACGACCACAAAAATAATGGTATTCTTGTTCTCGTGAACCTTTTCAGAAAGACGGTTCATCTTTCTGCAGTACCCGAGTAAATCACGGCACAGGGATGTGATCGTGTCTTCATCGACACGATATTTCGACTCCACGGATTACCCCGTGAACTCGTATCCGACCGTGACTCTCGGTTCACGGCGGAGTTCTGGCAAACCTCGTTCCGATCTCTCGAAACGCGTTTGAAGATATCCAACTCTGACCATACCGAAACAGATGGTCGGACGGAACCTGCATACCGTGTCCTCGAAGAGATCTTTCAAAGATATGTCCACTCGTTCTTGAACTGGAGCGAATTCCTTCCTCTGGTGGAATTCGCCATCAACAATTTGGTGCATGTTTCAACCCAGCATATACCAATCTTTGTGAATGGATTACGACATACACGTCTAACCAGACTTTAGAGTGTGACTTTTGGATAAGGGAGAGGATGTAATCGATCAAGAAAAAACCGTTTTGGCTCTTGCAAATCACGTGTCGACGCTAACGTCGACACGTATGATGCCGATGTCGACCGGGACGACATCGACGAAGAAGATCATCCCAACAATAGCGATGAAGCTATTATTGAGTCAGATGACGATGCTGGTATTTTCAGCATCGCCAACGATTACCCCAGAGAGGATGAAGACATCCTCGCTGATGAACAGAAATAGTCCTTTTCTCTTTCTGCAGTTCGCGCATGGCGAACTGAACCAAATAATGTCTCTTCAGCAGAAGAATGTATGCTGGCCCTAGAAGCAAGGCTTCGTTTCGTGCAGGACTACACCTCTCACGCGGTGGACTGGCAGAATCGTAACGCTGACAAGAATGGTTGGACAAATGTATTTTCATATATTGAAGGTGATTTGTTGCTGAAAGTATGTGCTCGTAGTTGCACTCGTGCAAATATAATTAGCAGTAAAAGTGAAATATATCAATCCTTATGGCTTGTCAATGCTACAACATTTATTTCCAACGGCACTGAAACTTGACCTGGTCAAGTTACAGATGGCGTGCGTCCAGCTCGCACATCTTGCATGCTGGTCCCACATATCAAACTTCTCTTTCGGTCCCAATCCTCAACATCTTGGTCTTCCTACGTCCGTCTCTCTTCGTCCCATCTATCAAGTTCTCATATAACCAACCAATCAGGCGAAGTTGTACCTTACCTGTAACAGGCCCTGAAGTTGGCGCTTAAACACTTGATGACCTGTGAAAAGTGATACTTTTAACACTCCTTCTTGACTTCATCCTAAATTGTCATCAACTTGAACATCTCTCGCAACTCCATAATCCTTGGGGCCGGCAACTCCTTCGTCCGGAGGTCAGCAATTATGTCTTCCGACTTGATGAAACTTGGTTGCACGATTCTTGCTTGAGTGTAGTGGCAGATGAACTTGAACCCAATATCTACGTGATTAGCTCTTGACGAATTCACATCGCTCTTCAACAAGTTAATCGCGGCTTGGTTGTCCATCCACATCGGCATGGGTTGCAGTTTTGGTATCCCCAGTTCGCCGAACAGCTCCTTTAGCCCTAGGAGCTTACGACCTGCTCGTGAAGCCGCCATGAATTCCGCTTCCATGTTGCTTAGCGACACTTCGGTTTGCTTCTTGCAAAACTATGCCACCACTAATTTGTTTATCGTCAGCACTGATCCTGATACGGACTTCCGATCCGTCTTGTCGCCAGCAAATGCAGCATCGCTCCAGCTTTCAATCTTGATCGGCTCAGCATTGCTTGAATTGTTGCTGCACGACTACAGCACCTTAGACTCCTTGAGATATCGTGCAATCCGCTTGTCTATCTTCCAGTCCTTCATGACAGATTTGTGTGTCTGCCTGTTTATTTATGCACAGCAAAACTGATATCCGGACGTGTGCATTAAGCGATTCACAGCAGGCTCCCAACAATAGATGGGAATGTCTTGACGCTTGAAAGTCCGGCCGTGGTTATTGATAGAAATATCTCTGCGTCTTCAGCGTCAGCTTCATTGCAGTCGTATCTGATAGGGGTCCGAACTCCATTCGAACTGTCCAGTCCATGCTCCTTCAACAACAATTCAATGATCACTTCTTGTTCCAGCACGTACCCTTCCTTGTCATTCAGCTTGAACCGTAGTCCTAGAAACTTGTGCACGACTCCCAAAGCCTTATTCACATAGGATATCAAGTCTTAAAAAATTGTCCGACAATATCGTTCTTCGTACCGGTGACCAGTAAATAGTCGACGGAAA
Organism: Hyaloperonospora brassicae; assembly: GCA_947650285.1. Lineage (NCBI taxonomy): Eukaryota > Oomycota > Peronosporomycetes > Peronosporales > Peronosporaceae > Hyaloperonospora > Hyaloperonospora brassicae. The sequence goes on along the minus strand of CANTFL010001005.1, from coordinate 46,520 downwards.
CACCGACGACCGTCACATTTTCGTCAGTTCGTTTGACATACAAACACATGTCCATAGTGCACTGATTGAAGTTAAACTCAACTAACTTGGAGTGCCAAAGCTTGCTTCAAAGTCTGACTGCTTGCTTTAGATCATAGAGCGGATTCTTCAAAAGCAGTGCGAGACGTCATGTATTGTCGACTTCATTTTGATCCAAGGTGGCCTGACCGACTTGTATCTCTTTAGGTATCCGCACGTAAATGTCAAGGTCTTCCTCCTCGTATGCATTCACGTAGGCATTCGAAACGACCCCGTGCCTTGCAGGTATATTCCATCTACTTGACAGGACCAGTATCACCTTAAAAGGTCCGAGCTCCATGGATGCCGCAAAAGTCAAAGTAAATTTAATTCCAAGAGTTGCTCGTTTCCACATGCGACCAGTCTTGCCTTGTACCTTTCCACATTTCCGTCGGCATCAGTCTTCGTCTTTAAGACCCATTTATTGTGGAGGATGTGTGATCCTCCAGGCGGGACAACTACGTTCCATACGCCATTTTTTCCCAGAGATTTCAGCTTTTCCTTGATGGCTATAGCCCACTTGTCCTAATCGGAGCTTCGAGTTTCTTCTCCGTAATTTCTCGGCTCTTGTTCCTTGAAAGTGCTGAACACGTCAATAGCTTCGGTATTATAAACTTCATCACTTCATTTGTTCTTCTTTCCTTGTGTTGAGCGTGTCATGTGGAGATCACTTGTGCATCCTGAAAATCTTGTTGTCTCCTTGTTGTTGTCGTACTTGACATCATGCGTTTACTGAACGACAATACCTTGAAATTTGTTCAGTGTTTTGACATTTTGCACGTGTTGGGTTACCACAACAACGTGCTTCTTGAGTATGTAGACCCGATAGCCTTTATATCATCATTTATTCCGATGATGATGGCAGCCCTCCCGCGTGCACCCAAAGACCTGTTCGCGGTCGTCAGGTGTACGGTGCAGGGAGATCCAAAAATCACAATGTCAAGCAGTTCAGGTCACTTTCCTGTCAGCACTTCAACCGGTGAGGATCCATCTTCATTCGCTGTCGTGTTTATTCTATTTAGGATATACGATGCATACTCAGCAGCATCTCTCCAATATGTCAATAATAGAACACATGCAAAACCATGCTTCGCACCAAATTCATGATGGTGCCATGAATCCTATCAGCTTTTCCATTGCTGGCTTGGTTTCCACGCTCACTGGATTGTCGTGATATACCAGACTCCTTGCGAAATACGTCCAGAGGTTTGTACCCGCCTTCACCGTCCGTGCGTAGGACATGAGCTTGGGAATCAAAACGTCATTTAAAAGCCACCGAAAAATGCTAGAAGTGCATTGCTGCAGCATCATTATTCTTTGCGAGGAACACCCGGCAATAGTTTGATCTATGGTCAATAAAATTGACGAGGCACCATTTGTCGAGACGGTTACGAGGGGTCATACGACCTTTAAGGTCTGAACAAACCACGCCTCTGATCACGTCAATGGGTTAGTTCAAATCAATGTCCTTCTTCGCTGACGGTTCTTGGTCTGATTTCCTTGTGCATAGGATAGGCATTTGACACGCTCAGTATCAGTTAATTTGATACCAGAGACAGGGCCCCGAGCCATCTCCATGATCGTGTCGTAACAGAGGTGTCCTGGACGCTGATAGAAGTAATAAAACTTATTAACTTGAAGATTTGCATCGCTTTCAGATCCAACACTCTCCATGATCTTCATGATAGCATCTCTTAATGATCAATATCCATGATCAATATCATTCGAGTTGTTGTTGAAAACATCAACAATTAGCACATCTTTGACGCGGTCAACATCCACAACCGGTGCGCTACCAGGATTAGAAACCATTACGCTCCTCCCTTCAAGACACTCAATAACGAATTTCTTCCTCAACCATTTACCGAATGATATGATGTTACGGTCCATTTTGAATGCGTATTGAACATCGAGAAGCCGGGTGGGTTAAATAAATCTGAGTGCTTTGGCCCGAATCACCACACTTCCTTGTTTGGTGATCCTAAGTGGTCCACTGTCGGAAGCTGCTATGAAGCATTCCGTGTTGCGATCAACTGCATCCTTGAGCAAGCTCAAGTCGTTTATATAGTGACGACCTGAGCCTCTATCCAGAACCCAGTGGTTGAGACGGTTGTCACCACCACCATGCACAGCCAATACAAAATTCGCGTCTTGTTTTTTCTTGTTCACCCTTAGGCAATCTGCCTTGAGGTGATCAACCTTGTCACAATAGTAGCATTTTCTTGGCCATGCAAGTCGTAGAGTTTCTTGACTGATGCAACCATCCTTATATTAGCCATTGGCTAGACGACGCTGACAACGTCTCGACCGAAATGCTTCACTTAAACCTCGATCTCCGTCGATTGAGTACATTGTGCTAGTTATTCTGCTTGGCTTAGGAAGTACTATCTGTTCAGGTTGAATCAAGATAACATTGCCGTCCTCATCGACAAGTCGGCATGATGCACGATGTTCTTCAAGAACAAATTATTCGCACCACCACACACATCACTGACTGCCGTCAGGTACAAAAAATGTTCCGTCCAAGTACGTTGATGGTGACTTGGCCTCAGTGAATAGCTTCATGCTTTGCGCCGGTGTGATCTTGGTCGTCAATATTTGGAGAAGCCGTTGAATGGCGTACTCCAGAATCTCTCTCTTAGTCCACCAAGTCTCGACTTGCCGACGATACTACTTCTGTGCGGTGCCCACCAGGTGTTTAACCGAGGACGTCGACATCGATGTCTTTGGTCATACAAAACCACAGGCGCTCTCAGACGATCCAACCTGTCCAGCAAATTTTACCCATTCGAGGAACCCACTACCAAGTCCATGGTATAGTTCCTTGCCATCGAAAGGTTGCAGTGCCAACTTTCTTTGGTTTCCGTCCGGTACGCCTTGGGTAACTCGTCCATGTTAATAAAACATCAGACCCGGTGTTTGCACATTTGGGTATCCTCCCGAGGGTGCACCTTGAGCTTGATAAGATGTCTCGTTGTATTGAGCCATCCCAAAGTTGATCCCAGCTCGTGCTGGCGTATTGACCATGTCATCGCCATCAATCGCTGGTCGTCGCGTACCGAAGTACGTAGCCGGCGAGACAATCGGTGCACTCATAGGTGGCGGGGTATGCCCCAGATCTCGGAGATTAATGCCGCCTCCTGAACTGAGGACCGAATCAAAGACGCTTGACGCACCAGAGTCGTTGTAATGGCTATCACCTTCAACGGGCTGGGAGGATTACGTCCTACGCATCCGATCCGTCAAGTCACCAATCATCGCAAACATCTTAAACAGTACCGCCGCGGGCACTACCGACTTTTCTTCCAACTCATTGTCTCTGTTCGTAACCTGACCGTAGGCCACCACAGAGGGATGCCCTCTCGGGATAAGCCGCTAACACGCTCCGTTTGACTCATAGCCTGTTGAAAGTATGTGTTCGTAGTTGCACTCGTGCAAATATAGTTAGCAGTAAAAGTGAAATATATCAATTTTTATGGCTTGTCAATGCTACAACATGTATTTCCAACGGCACTGCAACTTGACCTGGCCAAGTTACAGATGGCGTGCGTCCAGCTCGCACATCTTGCATGCTGGTCCCACATATCAAACTTCTCTTTCGGTCCCAATCCTCAACATCTTGGTCTTCCTACGTCCGTCTCTCTTCGTCCCATCTATCAAGTTGTCATAAAACCAACCAATCAGGCGAAGTTGTACCTTACCTGTAACAGGCCCTGAAGTTGGCGCTTAAACACTTGATGACCTGTAAAAAGTGATACCTTTTAACATTATCCCTACTCTCTACGGTAAAATCTACTTAGACACGTAGTGACTAACGTAGGCAGTAGTAAACAACTGCTTGAGTACATCGGCCATTTCGTGTGCTGCTCCGACAAGGCAACGCATACACGATTTAGCTGTCACGTAGGATGCGAATACATCCTATATTTTACGTGGGGCGTCTCCTCCCGTACTGTCAGTACGATCCCTATTCCGACGGTGAAGATAACCCCCATATTCAAGTACCTCCATCAGGTTCTTTTGCTCGCGCTCCAGGCGATCAGTCTGGATGATCAGCAAAGAGAACGCTCCATGCAATTCAAAGATCTCCCTGCGAGCTGCCGCCAGTTTCTTGACAAGTGAACGGACATCACGTTCGACCTGGAGCTGTGCAAAGGTATAATCGGCGCGATTTTTTTGCACGACCAGCCTCCCGATCCTTGCGGACTATTCACAAAGAATCGTTCACAGCATGGCGTCTGTCCCTCTCATGCTCGAAGCCCTCGCGCAATATAGATATTCGCGATCCATCTCGTGTTTGTCGAGATGGTGAGTAAAACGACTTGGAGGAGGGGCTTCCTCCTCATCATTCTCCTTTGATGGACTCACAAGATCTTCAACGCTTCCTTGTGGAGCGTATCTTGAACAACCGTGAATATTCAGGAATAAGAACGACCGACCTTATCCAGTGGCGGGGGTATCCACCCTCGTGGAACAGCTGGGAGCCCCTCTCTCAGCTGATGATGGATGTATTCGGTCTCGTCGAAATGTAAGACGAGAAACAACCTATGATGATGGAGGGAATCGTCGAACGAGCGCCCGATGCGTTCGTAAATGTATTGCAAGTCGCAATCCCTTGTTACATCCCGGAAGAGATGCACGCCCTCCAACAGGTTTGATTAGGGAAGAAGTTCTTCCTAGGGGCGCGAACAGAGTTGTCAACACAATCCTAACAGTTCTCTCCCTAATAGAGATAAGGTTAACCTTCCTCTCGAGATAATCGGCGCAATTGACGCCGAGAACCGGTTGGCGACTCCTGTTCAAATTTATTGCGAGATGCAATAAGTTTGATTAGCCAAGCGTCGCGACCAGCATTGTCAATGTTGCCGATGAGTTCCACGCCTGCACGAACGAAACCTCGTCTCGGTTGGGGTTATCGTGGTACCATCGATGTCTGAAAATGACATCGATGTAGAACCTATTCTCACTGAGGTAATCACTCGCATTGACATCACGATCATGAAGTCTTGACAAATCGACGAGTGGGATTTGATAACTATCAGTGGTATATCCATACCACTGCTTCAGGTTGCGTTGATAAGTAATCCATGGTTTATTCTCAGTAGAAGATCGCAACACGTTGCGATCCTGCTCCTCTTGCGCAGTGGCGACATAAAGAACGGCCTTGCGATCACCGCAATCACTAGGATTGCAGCTTCTACGATGACCCCGCGAAGAGTCTTCGGCATCATCACGATTACTAACGTCCTCATGTTGAGCACGCGCATCATATGTATTTAAGAGCGATCGGCTCGATCCCCGCGACGAGTGCAAAGACTCTTCAAGTGAGCCGAACATCTCTTGGCGCAGAGTCTCGTCGAAACTACCACGTGACACAGCTTTCGTTGCGCCCGCACCCCAGACTTACGGATGAGCTTTGCGGGTGACTTCGAGTCGGATGGGGGGGTTGATTCGCCCGAATAGACAACCTCGATTTGGGAGTCGACGTCCATGGGACTACCACCCGCAGCCGAAGCTGCGGATAAGTAAGTCTCACTTGTATGACCTTGTGCAACTGCAACATTAGGTGTTACAAGCTGCTTATCAGCAGCAACAGGCGATAAGATGCCTTCTTCCGAGACTTGGGCTGCTTTCTCTCCGGCTTCAACCATCGGTGCAGCAGCTTCAGCGGCGGCGTTGTTCGCGCAGCGCATGGGCGAACTCGTCATGTGCTAGAAAGTGGAATGAGTTGAGCAGATGCAACAAGTGCTCCCTTTCCCAAAAAGTGACCAGAAGTTGTCACTCTGTAATCAATCAATAAGTTCACTCACTGTAGTGACTGCTGGTTAAGAGGAAGGGTGATGTAACGGGGTGATCCCGCTACATAAAAGTCGGTACGAATGCATCAATTTTTTAATATTACCTATTTCGATAATATCCAATCAACATCACTCGAGAAGAGGTGATGTTGACGGAATGTTACCCTCGGGGGTAACATTCTTTGGGTGCTCCGCTTGATTGTTGATGTACCTTGTATATCAACCAGTTTAAGCACCAATCTCTGCTGGACGCGCGCAATGGGTGGTGAGCAAGAAAACCACATAGCTGATTATCTTTTGTTATATTAAGATTACAACAAAGATGCTCTATTACAGAAACTTAACTATATTGAATACACTTCTACTTTTCCCTTAAACAGAGCTTCCAAAATAAGGTTACCTTCCTTGCGCTTCCTCACGCCACGTGTACGTGACGTCGGGAGCACTCACTATTTTGTTAAGATAACACAAGTCTTGCCAGTCATCTGGTCTTTTGTTAAGATAACACAAGGTCTTGCCAGTCATCTGGTAAGGGTGTGCCTCGTTACAGATTCGTTATAGCCATTTAGCTAATAAAGCAACAACTGACCACTGTACTTTTCAGCGTTGGCTTACACATCTCTTCCTGGCCAGAGAAAAGATGCTAGATTTTGGCACGAGGTAGCGGTTTTGTGGTATTATCGTTCCGCGATGAGCGGGACGCGTCAAACATCTTCAACTAAAAGAATTCCTATTTCCAACCCTATCGCCAACTACACAAATACGTATAATCAGCTGTTTTTGGGTCGCAATTTATATTCGTCTTGACATATGAAAATTGGCAGCGGTACATAGCACCGCGTCTTGCGATATATACAAACGTATGATATTTTAAGGCGACAGTCCTCTCCCACAACATTACAAAATGTTACGCCTTAGCGTTTAAAAATAACACATCTAGAAATATCGAGCCAAAGTACCGCACTGACGTAAGACAAGTCCGATCCAAGGTGATGCACTGACGTAAGACAGGTTCTAGCCAAGAGGCTTCACTGAAGTAATACGGATTTGAGCCAGGTACGTGCTGCAAAGCTTACTTTTTACATTTGATTGAATCCTATCTCGAGTTATAAAGCTACTGATTTCATATTTCTGGATGGAGAATCGTCAGCAAGACAAAGACTGCTCAATTACGCATCCCCAGCAGTCCGAGGTTGATGACAACAGTCGACCTGACGTGTCGAATATAAGCAGAAAGTCGATCATATATTTGGCCATTACTGGAGCGAAGGACAGTAGCATAAATGAAGGGGGCGGTAGGAAATTAACTCAGACTCAACAATTATTGTACTTTGCTCATAGCAGCGATAGCTATGTCAATTCTAACTATTTGAAGAGTGGAGTGCAAGACTTATTCGACTCCATCAAGCGATTATTGCAGATACGTCTAATTTAGCTGGTATGGACTCAGTGATGAAATTGGAACCGGACAAGTTATCCTCCCATGAATAGACTCTCAAACAGCTCGGGAGAGTGTATGGTAAGCTGCACGATCATTTTGAAGGACGCACGTTTATAAGTACCGACGCTGCTTTTGCAGGTCTTTTCGAGGAATGTGGTCATAGTGACTTCTTGCCCAAGATTAAAAGGCGACGTATTTAGAACAGAGCGGCGGATGAAGTCAGCACCGGACACGAAAGCTGTTTTGGAAGACTTAGTATATCATCTGTGGCAATGCTGGATCCGGCAGCAAGGATCGCGTCATTAAAATCGAACGACCAATAGTCGTTTAACGGGTTGCGAATTATCTTGCCGAAACCCGGAGTCGTTTGACAGGTTGCAAATGGTCTTGACGTATCGACCTGTTCGGTATCTCATACCAGATTACCGTGGATGGGCTACACAATCACCCCTCAGCAGATAATATGTACCATTATCCCGGTGCTCGTCACGCTACCATTTAACAGAACGCTTTCGTAATGGATGTGATAAAAGCCCGGGCAAGTACCCCATCGATACTAGAGAATCTTGAGGTCAAGTATAATGGAGGGTGCAGACTGATAGCAAAATACATCATGAATATGCGTCGAAGGTATTGTCAAAAGCAGAGAGATGGAATTCCTGAAATTGAGGCTCTAATTAGAGATCTCCAGGATGATAATGCTATTTTCAGGACAAAATTTTCGTTGTGGTTTCATATTACTTACTTGCTTGTAAGTCCAAGTGGCATTCCTCAGCTGCTTTTTGAAAAACGTCGCACCTCCGTGGTGCAAATTGACGAAACATATCGAACGAACAAAAATGGAGCATGTATGCTTCATGTGATTTCATCAACCAGTACAAATATTGCTTACACGTTGGCATCTTTTTTCTATAGAGCGCAACACAAGTGGACTTGAAATGGATACTTTAGACTCTTTTGGAACATAGCAGTATACATGATTCCGGTGTAATCATTACCGATGCTGATCTGGCCTTGATGAATGTTATTACTGCATTTTTCAAAGCCCGCCACCAAATTTGTTTTTGGCATACTCAAAGCAAGACCGAGGCGTGCTACCAAAGAGATTTTTCTTCAATAGAGTTAGAGGGGGCATCCAGTGGACCTTTGTTATGTTTTTGAAGATGTGGTCGTGTTTAGTCTTGGATATAAAACATCAAGATCAATCTGAAGAAGCGTGGAGTGATATGAGAGTGCATTTTCCGAGATTGTGTCATTAGTACATTGAGCAAAGCTGGCTTATACCCTACAAAGATAAATCTGTGCTGCTTGACTGGTGGGAGTTGAGAATTTTGCACAGAGTTCCTCATCCAAGGTTGAAAGTGCACATTCAGCATTCAAAAAGACGTTGGGAACTTCACAAATGGGGGTTTTCTCCGTTCATCCTTGCATGAAGCTTGTCTGCAAAAAAACAAGATAGCATCAAGCTTGCTAGATCGCGGGACAAAGAATTTCTTCCTACTGTTAAAGAACACATGTTAGTGGATTTTTACAAGAAGTTATCTACCTAAGAGATCGGTATCATGCCGAAGCATCTCCGCCTTGCCAATACAGTACAATTATTTACTCTTGAGTGTGATGTTCAAATATGCCCCGACTTTTGCATGATCAACCTTGGTATTCCTGGTCAGCATGATTTCTTCCGCCCTGTAATTACCGATGGATCGGATGCTAGGTTTAACCCAGCCTATATCCATGCCCATTGGTTTCTCGACAAAGCTTTTGTGCTTGTGAGTAATACGTCGGGTGCAAGAATTAAAGAGCCTGTCACAAAGCGAAGAATTATCCAACCAGGATCTTGACAGCCGAAGAATGAATCACCAAGCGACAAGCACGATGTACTGTACGTCGCGAATACGTCCATAACAAATCCCGCTGCGCTCAACAAATCATTGCAGCAAACAATCATGCACGGCAACAGGCGTCACAGTTAGGTGGTATTGACATTCTTAACGAGCTCATCTAATTTATTTGTACCTATGATGTCCAACAGGTCACTCGAGTCCTACCGTTAAAGCCATTCGTGATGGTTTCTACCAGAGGTGTCGAGTGTCAATTATTTAATGGCGTGTACAGGACAAGTGTATCAAGCAGCCACTATAATAATCAATAATCATTGTTTAAATTGTATAAAGGACAAGGACTGCCATTTCCACAATTTAAATGTGATCCGAGAAGAAAGAACCGCCTCTAGAAGACAATGCTACAATTATTTGTATCGCGGATAGACTCCATCTCTTCCGGTGGATCACCGACATGTCACGGGGCAGGATGCTATGGTCTACAGAAAGTATTGAATCAAGAGCTACATCGTCAATGTCCAAGTGAATATCCCGCACCCGATCAAGAACATATCCAATAATCTTCCGGCCACTCCAAATACGATGAAGCTCACGTATATCGGCTACATTTGAAGAGAACCTCAATTACTTCTAGACTAGCACTTAAATGATGGGTGCTTATAAGATGAGGTGGTGATGGTGATGCTGCTTTTGATCTTTCAAGGCAACCTCCGGCTCGCCTCACCACTTCTCGTTAACGCACTAAATCTATCCATGTTTTTCTTGCTTACATCACGTTCTTCAAGGTTGACAGATATTATAGAAATTTTAATAGTCTAACAATCAATGCTTTAACATCACACGAATTATTGTTTTGAATGTCTTTCAAACAAGCTTTTTTTGCTGTATCATAGGCATGCCGATTTCTACACGCATCTACCTGTTTGTTGCAATAATCAATGATGGGGATGACACGCATGTCCTCAAGCTATTTATCATACATGTAATAATGCACTTCGTATAGAAAGAATTGAATAATCGTTTGATAATATTCTACATGCACGAGATGCGTTTAATATTCTAAGACAAGGTATGAGCAAGTAGCTGATCTCGGCATAAGTATAATCTCATTTTGAATCTTTATTGTAATAGCCTCGGTACGCGTGATCCAGACCCCGCCAAATGTTGTTGTTGTTGCAGTTCACTGAGTCTGTTCCGCGTTGTCTTCGTCTGCCAAATCTAGAGCTATCAGTATCCATATACGCTCGAGGATATACAATTTATTAAAAGGATAAGTGAATCGGCAATAAGAATTTACATGCGCCGAGAAACATTTAGATATCAGTATACAGCTGCGGTAAAAACAGTGGCTTCGTTACCTTAGCATCTCCTGGTTGTACACATTTTCGCCAGTCCACTGCATATCATTGACCACAGGGCTCTTGTTCACATAAATATCCAAAGAACAGTTACACTACTGTACCTTTGCGACCTAGCACTCTTCATGAAGTAGGCTCACCAGCATCTCGAGCGCGGCGGAGTGTCCACGCTTATTTTCCAGTCATCTTTCCAAACACGATAACAGGTATGCCCAACATTAGTGTGTAGCTGCATATTGTCATCGCTTGTAGAGATATGCGCGTCAGAAGAGAATCACAAGACTGTCATGCTGAGCAAAATAGTCTATCGCTATCCTTACATTCTTGTCATGTGGTCGCCTTCCAGATCCTGGCGTTGGCCACTTATCCCTGTACATAAATGAAACCGGTGACGCAGTAGTGTGCAAAAAAATGCGATTTAAGTTTTGTTCTACTTACAGTATGCCGTAGGCCGATCACGGTCCTACCTTATCCCGATGGTTTCTTTTTCGTAGGCCCGCGTACATTCATATGAATGTAGATGAGGCTGGAGGGTGAAACATTGAATGTAAGGCTCGGCTGTTTGGGCTAGTTCGCCTCCTATTGAATCGGCGGGGGCCCGAGCAGGGTCGTGGTTTCTCCGTAAGTTTGATTGTGTTCTTTGAGCTTTTCTTAGCGTAAAATTCGGTGTCATGTACTGCTGTCGTTTAGCCATCTGTCAAGACGGACACAAATTACGACCCAGAAACAACTGATTATATGTATTTGTGTAGTAAGAGATCGAGTTGGACATATGTAGTCTTTCAGTTGGAGATGTTTAACACGTTGCGCGATGAGCGTATTATAACTCGGAATTTGTAATGGAGTGAACACGTTACATTACATCGTACGTGTTCACCCCATTACAAATTCCTATTGAATAATTATAGAAACAGGATCACTATCTACAGTGATATTGATGCAGTGACTCGAAAGTTTTCTCATTAATTGATTAATGCCATTTTCTCAACCCACCAATCGCTGCTTGACGCGCTCAATTGGGTGGTGAGTAAGCATCACCACACATGATTGTATACTAATATAACAAAGCTAGGGATAATTGATGAGACAGATTTAGGACCAATTCAAATATTAAATTATAGTTTTCTTTTTCTACTATTAGGCGTTGTCATTTTGCAGTAACATCTTCCTTTGCGTACGTGGCTAGAGATAGAAAGGAACTCGACCTCACAGATGTCAGTTAGGGTCAGTTACGAACTAAATTATGCACGTAGTCACCAGTGCTCCGTCATAAGGATTTAATAACACACAGACCTGGCTATAATATACACACCATGATCCTTATAGCGAAAGATCATGCAACTTGAAAGAAGTTACGCTTCGACCTTTTATCATTGCGAGAGACCGTATGCTTAATATCGCAACACCCAGAAAAAACTCAGAGAAAAGAATGGGTCTACTTGGACGAGTGGTGGAAAATACCGAAGTGAGTATATTGTTCCCTTTAGCCTGATTGTTCCTTCTCTTCACCTAGTCTCAACCGGACTTACCTGATTTATGCCGGTCCAGTCATTGACACACGGTTCGCGCCGGGGCCGCACTCATGGATGGAGTCAAAAGCGGTTCAAACACACTGTTTTTTACATGACTAAAAGACGCCACGTATTAGACATTGATTTACGACCTTGCTTTAGTTATAGAGGAGATTGAGGCGCAGCCCCGGAACTGGACCAGTTGGTGCTTATCGATGACACCGGGGTGAACCGTGTCAGTGGGCATTATCTTAAATTTTTAATCGATTTAAGCAGCATATAAAGGTCATGGACAGATCGGCGGTACCAAGAACAGACCTGGTGGACCCATATACATTGGAGAGCGAACGCTGCCTGGGATAAAGTGGAAATTTTTTCGATATCAGATTTTTGACAACTCGAGGCTGTTGCAATCGAGGAACAATGACACAACTAGGATGAACCATGAGTGTCGTGATACACCTCGCAACAGATGTATTTTACACAACAAACAATGATCGGATGCTAGTCACACACGCACACGCACATCTTATGTAGGCGTTCAAAAGCAAGAGCACCAAAATTACGGGTGGCATTTGATTCATATATCTCCGACACTACAAATGTAAAAAAACATACGGCTTCTATTTCACTGCGTAAAAGTGTACAGAAACAGCAGTTGACCGCTGCCACATGAGAGCACCCATGTTCGATAGAGGAGGCTATCGGTATTCCATGAAGCCATCGACCAAGACAAGGGTTGCTTTGCGGTTAATATACAAGCGACGGCGGCGTAGAAAATCACGATTGTGCTCGTATGCATACCGATCGGGGATGAAAGTTGCTGCGCAAAGTCTGGCACGCTTAGCGTACGTGATACCACCTGGCTAAGCCAGTTTGCTGGCATCATGAACGTTCAGGCCATAGTACAATGTGGTCGAGGCCAGTGTTCGCCTAGAAACAGAGTTTTTGTTAAACGTCAACAGCTACTATGTGCATATTAGACAATAATTGGAAGGTTTGATTCTATGCCTTACGTGCGATCCAGATGCATACGATTTGATAACGTAAATAAAGAGAGCACAAAAAGCTCTTTGCTACTCATGTTCCAAACCTCATTGACCTGTGCTCTGAGAATTTGAACAAACAGCTTCATTAATATAGTCAACGATATGCCACCATATATATCAGCTGCCACAATATTCCTCTCGTAGGACTCCCGTGAACCCAGTCGATGGAGCTTTGGCCCATGAATTTCCCGGGTGCTTTGTGACAACATAAACCGTTCCAAACATACTGTTGCTGATTAAATCTCTTCGAAACAACTAATCCAGACTCTTGCTAAGATACAAAATACGTACATTTTGATGGTAAAACCCGAAAAACATTGTACTGTGAGAGGAATGCCCCGGCAGGAATGTTCTGCCAAACAACTCCACTCAGAAGGAGCATGGCTCTCTGAATTTGGGACCGGCAATCGTGAGAGAGGTCCGAGACTGTTGGGCGTATACGGTCCGATTGACGAAAGACCTTGGTGTGGCACGATCGACCGCGCACTCTCCAGAGCACATGTGTAGCCAGTGTAATCAGGGTGAGCCCGTTACATTCCATTGACACCAAAATGGGACAACGTGAATCCTATCTGATCAATGATGTTTTTAATATATACTTGCCTGAGTAATTATTAAAGGATAACTACTGTCGAAGGAAATTTTAGGCCTGCTCTGCATATTGGGGGATACAAAACATTATGTTACCCAAACAAATCACCAATTGCTGCTAGACGCGCGCAATGAGTAGTGAGCACTTAGCCAGGTGACGAACTTGTTGTTACATATTGCTCAAGTAAGACAGAAGAGGTATATTCTAGAGAATTAAATATCGATAATATACAGTTCATTCTCCTCTTTTAGTTAGCGAGTTCGTTCAGTGGACTTATCTTCCTTTGCATGCACGTACATTGTACGCAAATTTCGAGGAACCTGCCTACGCTGTGTCGGTGAATGTAGATTGTAATGTGTCGTTACAAGCATCGGTGCCTCATCCAGTTGCATTGCATGACGTACTACGAGTTTAGCTCGATACTCAAACATGAGCACGTAAGGTCCATCATGTGGTTCAAGATCTAGTATCTAAGTGAGGCGCCTGACGCGTATAGTCATACTATTTTAGCGGTAACAAGAAGACGCGCTAGGATGTCGAAATGATAGTGTGCGCGACACTGATACTGCATCGCCCTACCTATTCACCACTTTGTAGCATTATGTTGTTCTGGCTTTTCGTTTATTGGCATTCAGCTTCAAAATGACAGACTAACACCCGGGCGTGTACCACATCGAGGTAAACGAAAGTCGTTCGAGCACTTTTGAGCGCTCACGCCGCATGATGTCTGCGAAGCAATCTGTACGATAGGCATGCATTTTTTCAATTTGGAGCAACACAGTGGCGGATGTGCGGACGTGCACTTCCACAACGTGTGGAGAGGCAGCTAGTAGAACCCGATTGTGTCACAGCAAGTTCGAAAACAACAGTACCGGCAATCTTTGCACGACCTTCTTCGTCGTAATGCTCGTTTTAGTTGGCCTTGTCACACGAACGTGTCACGATATAGTTTACGCAGGCGAAGCTAGTCGATCTCCTTGTCAGAGATAGACTTAAGCTCAATGAGCGCATACTTCTTTGTCAAGATCTCGACTCGAAGAGTCCCCTAGTTCAACGAAAAACGACACTCGTAGTCAACTGCTCTAAAAGTCAGCTTATTCGAGAACTCTAGAAACACAAACTTCTAGATCCAACAAGCCCACATAGCAACGATGTAAGGAATCAACAGCACAAGGTGCTATCGAGTCCGCCGTGATCAGGTACCTTATGTCTGATAGCTTTATGAGCAAACTGACGTTTTAATAAAATTATGTAACGACGAAAAATCATGTTTAAGTACCACACGTGAGGTTCGCCTCCGTACCGAAGCAAAGCCTCATCAGTATCTTTTTCGGGCCACTGACACACGGCAGCCCCCATTAGCATACTTAGTCCAACACTGATTTATGTACCCGGTGTACCCCACCGGTGTACCCATATAATGCTGCGGCTGTACCATCTAGTGTACCTTTGTTACAGCTGAAGCCTGCGTCACAGCGGGTTCTTCGTTTGCCTGTCGTCATCAGACGTAACGGTTCTTGTACTCCACATATACACATTGACGTGTCTTCGACGGGTACTACACCCTTCACCCGCCGCATTTGTACTTGTTTGCTAATCATAAGAGATGTCCTTTGGTGAAGCGAGAGCACAGGGAGTAAAGCTTTATTTACTGCGTCAATCGAGTTTGAGGTGGCACCTGCGAACGGACAATCTCGGCAGCTGAATGCGTATGCGGCAACATCTGTTAGTCGCAACAAGAAGTGAACAGCACCTGTAGTCGCGAACATACTTCCTCGCAGATCGAGAATGAAGCCCATTTAGTATAAAGTACGGGACCAACCAAGGCTGATGCTTTTATGCGTACATGTATTGCAACGGCTTGAAAAAAATGTACGCCATCATTTGAGTGCTGTAACATGCAACGATGCACAGGGCTGGTCATTGCGAGAAGCCATTAGGTACTTCTTCGGCGTACGTTCTTGCGTTTGTGTATACGCAAATGGTGTTACCACTATCAAAGCACCGCGCAATAGATTTCGTGGTATGCAACTTGTAAAGGAATACTGATCGGTGGATAGTTTTTGCGTCCAGAGTATACGTCACACTTGCTGTCCATGGATATCGTTGTAAGTCATGGAACTTAGTGCTGCTTCACTAAGGGCGTAAAGCGAGGAACCGGAGATTGAAGGAAGCATCCGCTTTTTGCACGGGAACAGGGAGGTCGGACCATACTGAACGTTCGCGTTTCTGATTCAGAAAGTGTTACTAATGTACATGCTGCTGCTATCGGGATACATGCTAGTGTAATGGTGCTTGCTGATACCAAGAAGAAGACATCTTTGTAGCTTAGAGCTTTTTGGCAAGTGCGGGCGCAAACGTTCGGCGGACAATCGCCGAGCATAGGTATGTCGAATTCGACTGCGACGACATTTTATAGGCAAACTTTCGGAATGCTGTCATGCGATGGCAAAATCACACAAGATTTTCTACGCCTCTTACTGCAGTGAGCGACTTACATGGACAGCGTTGGTGGGCAGTGTAAATTGCATATTGTTCCAGGGCTGCGAGTAGCTCGCGAACGTGACGTTGCTGTAGTGGATGCCGCGGGGGGTGGCAGGTAAAGTTGAACGCGCAGATAGCACTATACGTTTTCTCTTAACAACAAAAGGTGTCGGCAACTCGGTCTAATCAATCCATTCAGCCATGATGCGACGTGTCACCAATATTGACGGCGCGCTTTAAGTGTAAGCTGTGCGGATTGTACACACACATGTACAGCCTAACTTCTGCGTGACATTATTGATGTGAGGTTACGATTGCAGGTGCATCAAACGCAGAATGGAACAGATGTGTTGTCCGCGCGTCAAATTACGTGACGCTTTGCTCAGGATTAAGATGTGGCAACAATATTTCGCGGCGTAAAGTGAGGATGCTGACGATCAGTAAATCAAGAAGTGGCGCGTGGGAACCAAGCTCTGATTGCAACACGGTGTACACACTGGATTACAATGGTCCAGGGTATCGTACAAGACACCCCGGCTTTTTTCTTCGAATTGAGCTACACAGTCAACCGTTTGTTGCTTCATTCTGTACGTACCGTCTATCTTCACGCTCTGTAGGATCACGTCTTACAAGACGTGTGCCTCACCTCTTTGCGTCACAAGCTGATCGGACAAGACCGCCATTGTTTTATCAAGGACCGTTGCTGGTAACATGGTGTGGTCGCTATGACGACGTGACTTGGACTTAGTCGTTCAGCATTCCCATTCAGGTAATTCGACCGCTATATGAAAGCCAACCTCGACACCTGTCATCATAATCTGCAAGTCATGAGCTCCTAACTACCTGTCAAGCGTGAATTTGGCAGGCCTCAAGACCACGAGACCGAAGTACACGTCCTAGCAGACCGTATCCTAAACGCGTGACCCGACTGTAAAACCTGCTTCGACGAGCTTGTCTATGATGGATCATATTGTCATATTCTTTCCAGTAGCACGCAAGAGAATTGCCCACAACACACGAGAGTGCAAAACATAGGAAGGCTGGCCTAGCTATTGTAGCGCAAGGAGCTCGTTCCAGAATGACTTCCGACGTCGTTTACGCGCACGGTGTGCAATCCCGCTCCAGAATGGTTGCGGACCGACCGTATGGGAGCACGTTGTGCAATCCATCGAGTTTAGTCCCAGTTAAAATCGAGAATGCATGGAATCCAGAAGGCTTAGAGTAGCAGCTTGCGTGTGAACAGAGGACCTAATGCAATCACATTTGTATTCTCCGTCAAGGCATTACATCCCAGGCACCACAGCTATGGCAGAAGTTGAGTTGTCGTATCCGATCGTGCGGAATGCTTCCGCTTGAAGGCCGGGCGAGTGCTGCAACATACAATCGTTATCGATTGAGCCTGTTTTCCAGGTGAAAAACCAGTCATCTGATCCACTTTACGGCACAAGCAGCAAATTGGCTTGCATGGTCTGCGAGGAGTCGTAAATAAGTCTCGATAGGCGATTGCTCAGCTGTTGGGATATAGCAGCACATGGCGCTAGTTTTTGACGTAAGCCAAGATCAAGTCATCAGTGTACATACAGTCGTCAATGTACATACAGGTGCTGTGCCATCTGTCAAAGGACATATACGTGAATCGCAGTCAAAGCGCTTTTAATGGACCACTCGTTATCCGACTGGAAGACAGTGGAGTAGCGTCCATGGCTTCGCTACAGGTGTGACCCGGTTGCGACTGTCGGGCTTGAGTGTCGCCATCCAAAAGAGCACACGTAAGAGATGCTTGCGACACAGTTGCAGCAGCACCGATCCTCCATGTGATATGTAGGAGACTCGATCGACTGTTGAACCCTTGTACGTCTCCGGATCAAACTTGCCACCCTTTAGCCCGTCTTCTGCTTCTTCGACACCTGCTCCTCCTGCTCATTTGGAGCTCGACCAAACAGTTCGTTCAGCTGTTGGGACACACGGATGAAAGTGGTGCGCTAAAGGAGAAAAGATGTACATCGTTCGACAACTCGTCAGTGCGAGCTACGCGCCGTCCACCCTCAACACGGTACGTACGTACCTTGCTAATCTCTTTGAGCTTGCTGGCCCCGACGTAGGTACATGTGGAACGCACACCGCCCAAGATCTCTTTGCACGTGCCGGCAACCGGACCTCGATACGGCACGGTCACGCTCTTGCCTTCCGACGAGCGGTATTCCGCCACACCCCCACTGTGTTTCTTCATAGCCTCCGACGAACTCATTCCGTAGAACGTCTTGAACAGCTTCCCCTCCCTCTCCACTTTGTCCCCACCACTCTCGTCGTGTCCAGCAAGCATACCACCAAGCATGACAAAGTCAGCTCCAGCGCCAAATGCTTTGGCCACGTCCCCTGGACACGTGCAGCCTCCGTCAGCAATCACATGACCATTGAGTCCATGGGCAGCATCGGCACACTCGAGCACAGCAGACAATTGCGGGTACCCCACCCCCGTTTGTTTCCGAGTGGTGCACACGGACCCCGGACCGATGCCGACTTTGATAATGTCCGCGCCCGACAGCAACAGCTCTTCGACCATCTCACCCGTCACGACGTTGCCCGCAATGATCGTGTGCGCTGGAAACGCCGCGCGCACGTTCCGTACGGCGTCAACAAAGTGTTCCGAGTACCCATTGGCGACGTCGAGACAGATGAACTGAATGGCGGAATGGGTCGTCAGGATAGTCGACAGTTTGTCGAAATCCGCGGCGCTAGATCCGGCACTGACAGCGACCGTCGCCATCACGTGTGGATACTGCTGCGCAAAAGCGGTCCAGTCGGATGGGGTATAGTGTTTGTGCACGCACGTGATAAAGTCGAATCGGGAGAGGGCGACGGCCATGTCGAAGGTACCGACTGTATCCATGTTGGCAGCAATAATGGGCTGTGCAGCAAAATCACACATGGGTACATACAAGCATCATACATGGGTACATAGGATCCAAAAGTCAGTTTCTATGAATGACAAAACGTGCCCATTCAAGTGTTAACTCATTGAGAAGCCGAGCAAAAAAACGAGATCGCGACGTACGACGCCCGTCCACGTGCGCTTCGAGTTGCGAAAGTGGAACTCGCGGTGCACGTCCACTTGCGAGCGGCTCTTGAGCGTCGAGCGCTTGGGCCGAATGAGAACGTCTTTGAAGTCGAGACGGACCTCCGTCTCAATGCGCGGCATTTTGACAAAAAGAGCTCTTTTCTGCGACGTGTGCAAATAGTAAACTGACAGTCGCGCGGGTCGTTGGCGTACGAAGGTGCGCTGTGTGCGCTGAAGTAACGCGGCGGACGGGGGCGGAAAAGAACGTTCTTTCCACGTTCGTTGCCACGTCGGGAAACGAATCCATCCATTTGAGCGAAGAGGTCAACCACAGACGGGACGTGGGTTGTGTGTTGACCACGCGCTGAGGTTTTTTCGCACAGCGGGCAGTCTCGCGAGGGAGCTGCGCCGCGAGCCTCTCTATTGGATGACTGAGCTCTATTTGCATACAAAGCGACGTTGATATCACGGACCGAAACGGCGCTGAGGAACTAAAACCAATTCAACGTCACGAGTTATACAATTGAAGGACTATCAGAGCTCTTCTTGCAAAAGTTACATCGGGCAACTCTTCGATGATGGATTGACGTGACGAGCTACACATGAGTTTGGCGTGAGTTAGAGCGACTTGCAGGTTTGATAGCAACGGCAGTGAGTTAGGGACCACGAGAGGCTTTGAGATCGGGACTTTGCGATGATCGAAAAGTCTGTATCGATGCCTGCGACAGGTGCATTGCTTCGTGTTGTTTGTGAAGCAGGAAAAAGCGCTCGAGTGAGAGCTGCTCGGCACGTATACGTGGCGTACACTGTCATTGGCAACGTCAAAGGATCAAGCAAGGCAGGGGAACGTCGCACAAGGTGCGTTCTCACGGAAGTACAGTAAGGAGCACATGATGCAGGCTACCAACGGATATCGCTCGTAACACGCATCTGTCATGTGAAAAGGGTGAATGTGGTGCTTTCGCTGCGTGCAGAGAAGAACGCCTAAACGAGATCCTGTCGTTGCGTGGCAATGCATGGACCAAACATTGTATACCGCATGTGCTCCTCCAAGCATGGAGGGCGTTGCGAGGTCGACGTCATATTGGCCAAAGCGGCGGTACCGTTGTCCCCCTTCAAGCAAAAGCTATAGCCGCTTAGCTTTGCCGACCGGTCTCCTAGCGATGGTAGATACAGAGTCACGTTCAACGAAACGATTTGGGTAGCTTAGATGGTGAACTATGTAGAAGCTTACCTGCTCTGAGGGTGCCGTAATCGATCGCGACTGCCGCGTCGATCGAACGCCACGTAATGACCGATACACGTAGCGTCGACAAAAACCAAGAAAGCTACTTGCACAGATACTTTGCTCGAGCCGGTGCTATCGTGACTTGTGCTTTCGCCTACGGGTATTCCGAGAAGCGAGTCTCTTCGGAGGCGCTCATTGCGTCAACTATATGCGTTGTGCAATATTACGATGAATGTAGCGAAGAGCGAGCTAGATACTCGATTATTTGCATGGTACACAACACCTGAAAGCTACGACTTCGCGAGTTCATCAGGTGTCATACCATTGCAAACGCACCATTCGTGAGTGCGATGGAAGGAGCCTACGTCATTCCGGAAGGGATAGCATGGCACAAAGAAGATGTCTGCTTGAGGTGCAGAGCATCTCGCAAATTCGGAACCAACAATAGACGCTTCGACAGCGCTAGCATCCTTTCTCATCCGATGGAAAGGTAAAGGTTCTGGCAATGTGAGCGACTGTGGGTTCTCGGATGACAGTACCACGAGATCCCATGTCGTGGCATCCACTGCACCCTATCGGCAAGATCGAAACTTGCATGACTGGTTGTTGAAGCGGTCGTGAGGTTCGCAGGGTTTGTCGCCGACAGCTAGTTGCCCGAGTCAAATTGGCAACAACGTTGTGGTAATCGCTTCTTTTACGGGTGCAGCTACGACCCGGCCAGTCGATCGTTAATCATATGGGATCTAAGCACGACGAGCGTGATGCACGCTTAGCAACTGTCCATTAGGGATCCGACGCGAATAAACGAGCTACGCGTTAGCGCTGGGTAACAACGCATATCAATCGCTTGCTCACTCATTTACTATCTCCAGTAGTGCCACCTCACAATAGGTCGTTTTCGACTCACTGTCTTCCGGATTGTCACCTCTGCAAGCCGTCTTAGAAACGAAGTGATGGACGTCTCGTGCATCGGTTTCGAACCCTCAATGTGGGTACACAACCCATCCCGTACTCTTTCGTTCGGTGGCAGAAACGCGCGTACCCCTCGGATCGTACCCCAAAGTCGCCGATCCAATACCGAACAAAAGTGTGTACCCATGAGCTCAGCCGCCGCGGCTAAGACCCGGCCTTACGGCGACCTGCAAGCGACCATCAGTCTTGCCAACTGCTACTGCTTGAACGAAGACCCACAGCACCCCTTTCGCAATCTCTTTTGCGGAGACGAGACGCTGCAGCTCCAGTCGGACGCGGATGGTACGGCGAGCGGCGGTCAACAATCTATCTACGTGTGGTATCGGTTTTCTCCGACAATTTTTGACGGATAATTTGTTGTGGATAAAATAACAATGATGATGATCCGCTAGAGCAATTGATGCTCTATATCGAGTTCCAGGACCCGGTCAAGCTCTTTTCGCTCAATCTTGTGGCGCCTCCGAGCGACCAGGCGCCCCGTGTGATCAAGTTGTTTGTGAACCGAGCAAACCTCAGCTTTTCCGACGGCGCGGACGTGGAACCCATGCAGACGATTGAGCTCGAGGCAAAAGATCTGGTACCGGAGAACGACGTCGAGCTTCGCTTTGTCAAGTTCCAATGTGTCAAGAACATTACACTCTTTGTTGAGACGAACAATGGCGCGGACGAGACGGTCATCTCGAGTCTCAAATTCTTTGGTACTGTCACGATCGTGCTTGTTGTTGTAACTTCAGTTTTTTTGCGGAGGGATCTATTTTTGATATTTTTGACCGAGACGCATGCGATCCGGATCGAGCTATTGTTGACGAATAATGCGGATGGACTGGTGTCGTTGTTGGGATTGCCTCGTTTGCTGATTGTAGGTGAGCCGTTAGCTGGCACAAACATGAACGATCTCAAGAAGATTAGCGACGAGTAAAGACAGACGGGATCGGATGAAGTCACGGCGCCGGTCTTTTTTTCAATACAGTGTCAAGTGAGGGCTGCTGTGTTGCTGCGTATGTGTCAGTGCTGTGTCAATACGTTGCAATAGTGGTTCTTGTCGAGTCGACGCGTGCTGTCGCCTCCAAGTGAAGCTGGAAAGTAGTCGATGCAGCTCGTTCCAGTGTCGATAGGAGCAAGTCGAATGGATCGCGCGACACGTTTCACTTCTTGCATGACAGTGTGCTGGCCTCTTGCCAGCCGTAACTTCCCATGCACAACGCATTGTTTTCTGCAAGGTCAGATAAGCTATCATTGTGCACATTGTTAATGCTTGCTTGTGTGTCGCTTGCTAAATCGTAGCGTGCTGTAGAAGCCGTAACCCGTGGAACGACTTTGCTCCCGACGGCAGACAAGGTGTCAGACCCGCTGGTAGTTCGTTCGGGATGGGTCGCCCACTGACTATCTGGGCATTCTACTCCGCCGCACGCCAGCAAGGGTAGCAGCAACTGACTACGAGGACAAGCTGTCGATTCTAGTGACTGTACTTGTTTATCTTGTGGACGCAGGCTGGTGACTGCACTTGTTTTTCTTGTGGATGCAGGTGAAACTATTGGACTTGTCGATGAACTAAACCGAAGATGTTGGCGCGAGCGAGTTTCCAGTTCTCTTTGTACATTGTGAGTGCACAGCAATTCGTTTGTGCGGCACATGCCGACCTACGCCCGTTCACTGTTCGGACGAATACCGAACCTCGACCAGGTTGTCTACCTCCGACGTATGTCAACGATACAGAATGTGAATATGCCTACAGAATCGTTCAGGTCAAGAGACAAAACTTGGTAAGAACGATTTTACTAGGTTTATTGCCGCTATCTGTACCTTGTCCACTACTCGATCAGTGTTGTGTATTGCAGGGCAGGAATGGAGCAACAAAACCACAAACCAGGATCTTCGGAGACGAGGAGCAAAAAACAACAAGGTCTTCCATCGTGCCGACTGTGAAAAGGAGCATACCGATTGCATGTCGAGGTGGACACAGCATCTGAAAGCGTCAAGTGCGCGGACCCGGGATCAACCGGCAACGACAAAGCTAAACGCAGGTACTCGAGAACGATCAGTAGAGGGCAAGATTGGGGCAACGGACACTTTTCGTCAAAGACGCAGTCTCACATTGCCACAGGCTCGATGTGACAGATGAAGCCTCTGTTGATGCTGAAAGTCGCCTTGCAATAGATGCGAATCGGTGTGCGATGTGGGAAACGTGGCAAAGTGATTGCGACGAGCTGACTTTGTATACTCTGTACCCATTACCAGTGAAGGTGGCACTAGTTCGGAAGACTGGCACCAATGCTAGCAGAGACAGTCAACATCTTTGCGAGCGAGCTACAAGAGTCGCAGATATCGAGGACAGCATGCACCAATAACGATCGCACTCGAAGGACTGAACTACACATGCTCAAAAAAAGTCGAGAGAACCTCACCGAAGAGTAGTGTCTCGCCACGAAAGTACTGCCTCTTGCTTTTCATGACAGCGTTTGCTGTCTAGAGCCCGTTTGCATGATGCTATAACTCCATCCATGTGCGACAGCTTACAAAGAACCCGACTCGTTCAGCGAAGACAATAACATGTCGACAGGTGCTGTTACTGTTCTTGACATGGTTGCAAGACTGGTTACCTGTACGTGAGGCATCAGCTCTAGCCTATTTTTCGGACTTTTGTACGCTCGGAGAAGACCCCTGACGTCTCAACAGCAGCAGACGTCAAGACGTACTGCTGCATTGCATGCGCAAAAGCTCGTGTACTGCACTAATTCTTCGAATCGACAGACGACAAATGGACAGCATGACAACTTTATTGAAAGGCAGGACCGTTGTTCCTCACTGCAACGGCAGTAAATGCTGCCGCACGTAGCAACTGCACAAGCAGAACACGTGCTAGGGTACACGAAAGCGTGACGTCTCGACCCGTGCAATCGATTTAGCTCGAGTGCAGACCAACTGGCAGCGAAGGAGCCTGCATCGCCACACGCACCGCGCCGATAGCAAACACCTCACGTCGGGTGGCTTGGTGCACGATCTCAATGCGCTCGCCCGGACCAGCAAAGAGCACCGTGTGCTTGCCAACTTCATCACCGAGACGCAAAGAGTGCGTCGGCGCTTGACCCGTTGCACCCAAACACGGAGCCCCCGTCGTCGCAAGCGACTTGACAAGCGTCTTGGCAGTGCCGCTGGGTGCGTCCAGCTTGTTCGTATGGTGGATCTCCTCCACCTCAACGTTCCATCCCTCCGCAGGCAGCTTGAACGCAGCAGCTTTGATGAGCTCCGACACGAGCGGCACACCGACCGAAAAGTTCGAGCGGAGGACGACCGGAGCCAGCTTCGCGTAGGCCTCGAGATCGTCCATCGGCAGAGCTCCCGTGGTTCCAACGACCAGAGCAGGCAACTTGTTGATCTTGCCCGCATCCTTCTGCTCACGCAGGTAAGCAATCACCTTCTTCGTGCCAACCGGTAGCGTGGCATCAACGACGACGTCCACACTGTTGAGGTCTGGCGCCTCGACGCCAGTATCGAAACGCGTGACGATCGCGCCAGCAAAACACGCACTGTGGTCCATCAGCTTGTTCAGCTCGCTCACAATGAGCGAGCCCAAGCGGCCGTCGTGGCCGTGCACGGCAATACGCACGACTTCTCCCCCGCAAGTGCTGGGCTTCCCCACCTCGGCAACCGCCTTCTGCTCGGAAGCAAACACCTCCTGGTATTCACGGATGGCGTCCGCAAGACGGCGAGCACCAAGCTGCATGTCCTTCAAGTCGTACCAGGAGAAACTGAGCCGCAGAAAGTTCTTCATGTTGCTGCTGAACGAGGCACCCGGCAGGAACATCACCTTGTGCTTCTCAGCAATGGGCAACAACCTGTTGGCATTCATGCCTTCCGGTAGACGCACGAGCACAAAGTAGCCGCCATCCGGGACCTCAAAGGTCACACCGTCTGGCAAATGCGCTTTGAGCTCCGTCATCAACGCATCCGCACGCTCCCACAGCGTCTGCACCGTCGTGTCCAAGTGCTGCTGCTGCAGACCAGTAGCAATGGCCGAGTGCACAATACCTGAAATCACCGGGTTGATGCCCCCGCTCGAGTCGAGCTGTCCACAGGCTTCAATCTTGTTCAGCAGCTTGTGCGAACCTTGGATCCAGCCAAGACGAAGCGCAGGTGCCAGGATCTTGGAAAAGCTGCCCAGCGCAAGTACTGTGTCGTGCTCGTCGAATGTAAACATGGGCGGCGGCGGCGTCACGTGAGGAAACGACAGCAGCTGGTACACTTCGTCCGCCACGATGACAAAGTTGTACTTGGCACTGAGGTCAACGAGACGTTTGCGTTTCTCGAGCGAGAGCGTGCGACCCGTTGGGTTATGGCACGTTGGGATGGTGTACAGAATCTTGGGCACAATGCCGCGCTGCAGCAGCCGCTCGAGCTCGTCAATGTCCAGCCCGTCTTCTTCCATGCGGATTTGACGCACGTTCACCTTGAAGTCCTTCATGATACTCAGGGCCAAGAAATACGACGGCTCTTCCATGAAAACCAGGTCGCCTGACTGCAGGAACAACGAGCAGATGAGGGCGAGACCTCCCGTCACGCCATTCGTGACAAAGAGCTTCTCGGGGTCCACTTGGTGCTTGTATCCCTTGGTCAAGAACTCGGCCAGGGTGCGGCGGAACTTGGGGTAGCCCTTGATCACGCCGTACTGCAAGAACATGGGGTCGGCCTCACTAAACTTGAGCGTCGCGGCTTCGCGGATCTTGTCCAGCGGCAGCATCGAGGGCGCAGGTTGGCCCACCTTGAAGTTGATCATCAGGTCGGCTGTGGGTACGTCGTACTGGCCATAATCGCCCATGGTTGTGCAGCTGGAGAGTCAGTTGACACAGACGGAAGTAATGACGATGCTGATGCGCTTGTGGTCACCAGGTCAAAAGAGAGAGTGCTCCGGATGGACGACAAAGCGTGTCAAACGTAGTAGCTGGTGAGTGGCTACGCGGGCAGACCTAGACTAGGAAAGCCAAAATAAGGTGTTCGTGGTGTGGTCGAAAAGCGAAGCTGAGAGAGGGTCGATCTTACATGTATCTGCCGACGGCGACGACAGCTTTGTACCCAACACGCAATTAGTGGCGCGCGTTTTGGACGGACGAGGACTGTTTTCGTGCTAATTGTATCGGCAGACCAAATCAGTCTGTGTGGACGTCCGTGACAATGAGTCAGGTCGACAGTCCGTGACAATGTGTCAAGTTGACATTACCTGACAGCTGAGGTTATCAATAGAGAGATAGCACGGACGCCATGTTGTTGACACGGAGGCAACCGCGTGCCGTAACTGTCCATTGACACAAGACGACACTTAGTCATGTTGCCATTTGCATTTGCGTTACCGCCAGCTAGACGCAGCAGCACTTGAACAAAGTCGTCCATATCTTGTTGTCGGGACGTTTTTTTCTGTGCCTGCGCTACCGTCGTCTTCAGAGCAGCACGTCCGAAGCGCTTTGAGCTTCCGGCACTGCTTGTTTCTTCCGCAAACCATCGCGCTACAACTTGCGTGGCCATGCTTGTTTTCGACCGCCTCAAGTGTAAATTCGCAGAAGCGAGACAATCTCCTGCTGACAAATTGGACACGTGGGGTACTCCGACGTGCAGTTGCGGCGATACGTCTCGGCGTCCGCCTCGCAGAAACACAAGTGGCCGCAAGGCACGACGGCAGTCACTGCTTGCTGGTCCTTGCATACCACGCACTCGCTCTTCTCGAGCACCACCGCATTCTTTAGCGCGTGCACATTGCGGTCCACTTCGGCCAGCAAGCTACGAGTCGTCTGCTCCAACAAGCGCTTCTGGTCGGCTACGAGCGCCAACTTATCGTTCATGTGCTCGCAGAGCTGCTCGTACCTCGCCTTGACCGAATTCTCCTGCTCTGCACTTGCCTTCTCAAACGCAAATCGCTTTTCGGCGTCGCGCAGTAGCACTCGAAGACGGTCACCTTCCACCTCTGCAGCATCCAGTTTCGTCAACGAATCGTTGAGCTGGTCGAGAAACTCTTCTTCGCGCTGCTTCCACTTGCGACGAAGCTGCCGCTCTCCTTGCAGCCGTCGCTGCCACTCGGTCTTGATCTCTGCATTGCGCTTCTTGAAGTGCTCAAGCTCGCTGAGAAGGGAAGCAACCGAAGGACTGCTGTCGTCGCTGCCCGTGTACTCCTCGTCATCCTCGTTGTCAACACCACCGCTTTGGCGCACGTTACTAGGTGATGACTGAGCTGCTTCGGAACCATCGTCTGCGCTAGCAACAGGGCGAGCGTCGGTATGCTTCCGCACGGATGTCTTCTTAGCGCTCATCAAAGGTGCTGTCTTGGTCTTAGCAGATCTCGGCGTTTCTTGGTCACCGGCAGGACTGCATGTTTTCTGTCTCTCAGCGGCATCCTTCGCTCGCTTCAGGGCTCGTTGTCGTCGGCGTTGAACCTTCAGCTCTTCTTTCTGCTCGGCAGCAGATAGCCGGGCACGCACTGGTTCCCTAGTCTTTGACTCCGGCGGTCCTACCCAGTGCCTCGTGTTACGGACTCCACATACCCAACAGCTATTTCCACGACTCGGGACCATCCATCGCGCTGCAAATACTTCCGTGAGGTCGACATTTATGTAGCCGTCTTCGTTCTCGCTGTCCTCGCTGCTCGGATTTGTCACCACGGCCATCATCGCTTCAGACTGTACCTTCTTGCCTTTCGTAGTGATAAGTGGAGTATACACCTTCATTGGCGTCTTAAAGAGCGCATTCTCCGAGGCATTCTTGCCAATAATGCGCAGGCCTGCCACCTCACAAGAACCTACGTCAGGTAGCTTGTTCGAGTAGTAGAAAATACCTTCAGTAGAGACGGCAATAATCGCCTTGCCGTCATCGCTTGCCGAAAGTGACTCAAGCATGATGTTGGATCGACGCGACGTACTACCGCCACCGCCGCCAATCTTTTCTAGCTCAAACTCCTGACGAGGGGCTTGGTCCATCGAGCTGGAGGTCAAGTTCGATGAGTCTGGAAAGCAGATCCGGTATGCTGCACCCATGAGTGATATACCGTACGCGTGCTGACCGTGCATGGCAATGATATCCGAGGTATTCGGGATGTTGAAGTGAGACTTCACAGCGTGATTGCCTCCAAGAAATCCAGTGTCATCGGCTTCTGCAGCACAGTCATCGTTGCTCTTCACGGTCGACTTTCTCGTAAATTCGAGCGGCCACATACGGATGTTTTTGTCCTTACAAACTGCCGCAATGGCCAACATGCCCGGGGAGATGCTCGATGGCAGAAAGGCTGCTGTAGTAGCTGTATTTCCTCCAGCGCTGAAATTTTGCAAGTGTTCCCAGATAGGCTCTTGCTGATGTTGTTCGGGCTCCACAAAGCGCCACAAGTTCAGGTAGCCAACGCCAAGACCAGTCAGAATATAATACGCGGATCTGTCAGTGCAACGAAAATGAAATGCAATCAGTCAAGCAATGTACCGGTAGTCGAATGCAACACTACCACAAGCTATCTGCACCTTTTGTTTCTTCTCTCTTCCTGCCCGTTACGGCCAGCGTCGGCTTGTGGAACGTACGTGGTCACATCTGCAAACCCCTACAACGTTCACATACCAGCAGCGCACGCATGTAAGCACGGGACTGCACTTCACTACACCAGAACTTGAACGCACCCGGAGTCTGCCGTTCGAATGGAAGTGCTTATGGCATTGCTGAAAATCGTCATCGTCGCCGTCTAAAAGTAGACTCGTTAGACCATACATGACAACGTACACGCTGACAATACACCTCAAGCACGCACCTTTTACGTTTCGGTAGTGGTTCAAATT
Source organism: Hyaloperonospora brassicae (assembly GCA_947650285.1). Taxonomy (NCBI): domain Eukaryota; phylum Oomycota; class Peronosporomycetes; order Peronosporales; family Peronosporaceae; genus Hyaloperonospora; species Hyaloperonospora brassicae. The sequence continues at coordinate 17,332 of CANTFL010001005.1, read as the reverse complement.
GATGCTCATGACAACACGCGGGCCTTGTCGACATCCCACAAAGACATAGCGACCATCCGACGAGATTTTCACTCGCAAGTGAGCACTAGACGCGCCCTGTGCAGACTGCTCGTCAATGTGGCCAAGCAGATACCCGTGGCGATCACTGGAAACACTGCTGTCCATCTCATACAACCGCACCGAGCCATCCATGAACCCAACGACAATGATTTCACCGTCCGGCGTCACGTCCAGCGCCGTTGCCACGCCTTCCGTCGAAAAGCAGATCGATCGCTGTGCAACGACAGGGCACGAAGAAGACGACAGAAACTTGCGCATCGGCTTGGACAGCGACGGTGTAACACCCACAGCAGCAGCAGCAGCAGCAGCAGCACCACCTCCGCTAGTAGCTCCAGCTGTCGTGGCATTCAACACTGTCGGTTGCAACGACAATGCATTTGATGTAGTCATACCGTCCAACAATCGACCGTCCCCTGCATGTGTTAGGTCCACCAACGTCGGTCCAGCGCGCGGCCTCCTCGCTACTGCTCCATTTCGTACCAGCTGACTGTCCTGTTCCCGTCCACTTCCTGGACTGCTCGCCATCGTTGCAAGTTTCGCAGGCGACTGCTTCACTTTGGCCTGGAACGACTGGAACGGCGACTTGGCCGTCTGTTTCGTCACGCTTTTCATCGTCCTGGCCGCTGTCTCTGCTTCGATCTGGTCCAGCGCCGCGCACAACAGCGGCGGCGGCGGCGGCTGACCCGTCCATCTCGTGGCTCGTCCTGTCTCGGTCGTCGTCTCGTCAAACACCAGCGGCCGCTTGGGCGACGGGGCGCCACGTCGCAACGGACTCGACAGCAGCTCCTGACGTCTCCGCAACGGACTCGCCGCAATGCCTGCGCCGCTGCGCGACTTTAGCCTCGCTGGACTGGCTTGGACCGCGCTCCGCGGGGGCCGTACGGGACTTGGCAAGTGCAGCGGCTTAACAGCGTCTTGAGTGCGCGCGGGACTCGCACGTAGCAGCGTCGTTGGGCTTTGCCGCAACGGCGTCGGCCGTCGAGGGGGACTCACAAACGCTGCAGGAGGAGCAGCAGCAGCAGCTGCTGCGCGAGGTCCGAATGGCCGCGCGGGCGAGAGGATACCCGCAGCGAGCGCCGTACGGGCCGAGACGTTGCTCGCGGACGGCCGCGGCGGCGACGCCGATGACGACAGTGCTACTGTCTGCTTCTTCCGCTTCTTGAGCGCGCGCTGCTCAGCTGTGTCCATTGCGTCTGGTGCGGCGGCGTCTGGTGCGTCGGCAGCATCAGCGGCGGCCGCTGCGGCTTCTTCTTCGAGCACGCGCTTCTTCTTGAGCGCTTCGACAATCTGCTGCGCGCGGTTCTTCGTGCTGTTGCGCGACGCGGCCACGTTCTTGAGGATCATTTTCTCCATGTTCAAGCGGTTGCGCCGCACGTGCTCATTGCTACTGCTGCTGCTGTTGCGCGCGGGGGCAGATGCGGTCGTTGCGGTTGTGTGGTGCATGTCAGAGTGATGGTCGCTTGACCGGCCCCAGGGCGCGGGCGTGTGCTCGAATGTTTGGTGCACTTGACGGCTCGAGGGCAACAACGCGCGAGGACCATCACTCTTTTTCCGCGCGCGTTTTTCGGGACGGGTGCAGAGGTGTTGCTCGTGGACCAATCAGGAAAACAAGAAACGAATCCGCGAATGAAAATCGAGCAAGGAGGGGGTAGGGGTAGAGGTGAACACACGAGCGAATCGAAACGCTCCATTAATTGACCGCGCGCGAGGCAAAAGATGGCGCGACTGCTGCTGCTGCGAGTGCTTCTCGCAGCGGTTCTTGCGAGCGGACTGCTACGAGACTACCGCAGTGCCGCTACTGCTGATGACGGACAGTCGTTCTTGGCCTTCTCCGCGACGGATCTGCGCGGCCACGAAGTGTCGATGCGCACGTATAGCGCGTACCCAGTGATCCTCGTGGTGAATGTCGCCAGCGCGTGTGGCTACACGGACACGAACTACCGCGAGCTGCAGGTACGTGATGCTACAATACAGTCAGTTCATAAACCAGTGGATCGTTTGTTCAGCTATTGGGTACTGTTTTGGGTCTGTTTTGTTTTGGGTCTGTTGGTGCGGTGACTGTAGGAATTGTATGAGAAGTACCACGACGAGGGGTTTATGGTGCTGGGCTTCCCTTGTAACCAGTTTGGTGGACAAGAGCCGGGGACGAATGACGACATCCTCAAGTTTACACAGGAGCAGTACCACGTGACGTTTCCGCTCTTTGCCAAGGTACAGCAGGGCTGGGCACGACCGACTTGACAAGGAAGCGACAGGGGGCGGTCGTGATGTGTAACGGTATGCGTGTGTGTACCATGCAGGTGCATGTTAATGGGGACGATGCGCACCCGCTGTTTCAGTTTCTGAAGACGCGCCTGGATGGATTCATGACGACCGACATCAAGTGGAACTTTACCAAGTTCTTGATTGTCAACCACGAACCGGTGAAACGGTATGGCACGACGACGTCACCACTGGCGATCGAACAGGACATTCTGCAGGCGTTGTCCAGTAGCCAACAAGTGAGTGGGTTGGACGATGGCGGTGCGATGGACGGCGATTACGAAGACGCACACGACGAGTTTTGAAACGAGCGACATGCCGCGAATGTGGGTTACTTTCGTGTCGTTCGTCAGTGGATGTGGCCTGACAATTGGGTAGTGATGCTGTTTCTTGGTCACAGGACACAAACATTGTGCCGATGTTGTTTTCGGTGGTAGCAGTTGTTGCGACGTGGGTTTGCAACGGATCGTGTCCCAAAGAGAACGCTGTTGACCATTCGACGACCCAACTAACTGTTTGAAATTCATCTGTCTTTTGTCATGATTAATGGCACTGTCGAGTGGAGCCGTTTGCTGTACGTGCAGGTCACCATACTCGCCCAGCATCCACACCTCATTGCTCGGCCACTTTCGAGTCGTCCGTGGTGGCCACTTCCGTGTCGTCCCTGTTGACGTACTCCTGCATCGAGTCTTCATAGATCGTGACATTCTTGAACCCCAGAATCTGCTCCAGCAGAAACGCCGTGTGCGCCGCCCGGATCCCCGCCTGGCAGTACGTGATCACAGGCTTGTCCTTGTCGAGCCGAAACGTGTCGACGAAAACCTTCTCCAGCTCGTCTTTCGTCTTGAAGCGCCCATTGCGCAGGACGTCCACGCCTTCCGTCCAGTTGAAATGCACAGCACCCGGGATGTGACCCGTGCGTGCGTTTTTGGTAGCGTCTGCACCATAAAACTCGCCCGGAGATCGAGTGTCCACAAACTTGGTAGCACCATCGGCAATTCCCTTCTGCACCGCCTGCAGCCCCACGAGCTTGTGCGTGTCCACTGGCTGGGTCCAGCGTTCGGCTACAATCTCTCTGTCGTTTGCTTCCCCCGTTGCAACCTCGTTGTCGTCAGCTTTCCACTGCTTGAGTCCCCCGTCCAGCACCTTTAGCTGGTCAAGGGGGAACCCAAAGTGCCGAAAGACCCACCACATCCGTGTGGCAAAGTGACTGAGAAAATCGTCGTCGTACAAGACGATCGTCGCGTCTTTGGGCACCTGCAGCGTCTGTACCGCGTCTCGAAACCGCTGTGCACTCGTGACACCCGTCGCGCCAGGCGTCGGGTCTTTGCCGAGCGTGGCGGTCATTGTACAATGAACGGCATTAGGAATGTGGCCGCGAAGGTACGAGGCCGCGTCGTTGCAGTCGAGAAGCAGAATCTCTGGTTGGCCTGAGGTCTGTGCGTTGCGAACCCATTTCGAGTCGACGAGGGCCGAGACCGCACACCGACGGATTGACTGGACGCGAAGAACGGACACAGCCCTTAGCGTGTGGAGCTGAGGAGAGCAAAGACGCAGCGACGACAGCATTGGCTCGAGTGGTGGTTTTGAATTGTAAGCGGCCAATTGGTTCGGTCCCCTTGTGCCCACGTCATCGATCGCATTGACGTCGTTGCTACGGCCTTTCGTTTCGTTTTTGACTGCACCTGTAGTTTCGACACGACAAACGTTGGCAAAGCTCCGAAATAGTTCTTCAGCGATAGTGGGGAATTGAACTTCAACAAATAGCGACGCCCCCCCCACTTCCCAATTTGGGCTCTTCACGCGGAAATCGTGAAAAAATATAGGTGTTTGCCAATAAAAATGTGCTAAGGCTAGGCTATCCATTAGCCATATCTAATATATACCAAAAAAAGTAAAGAAAATACCACTTTCTATTGAACTTCAATAGAAACGCTTGTAAGATAAGTAGGTCACTCCACTTTTTAAACGGACTGCAGTCCCAATTTGTTAATAGCCTGCTCAGGGCACTGCCCTTGCACACGTTCAGCGATCGCTACACTTGCATGCCGTAACGATGACTGTGTTACGGCGCATTCATCGGTATTGCTCCTGTTTCTTCTCTTTTATTGGCCGTCCCTCCCGCCGTCTCCAGAGATCGTCCACCAATCATCAGACGTCGGTCTAAAGCATTTCACAGACATCGCAGTGGGACCCATAGCCGATGGAGTCAACGATCAGGATAGAGAAGGAGAGAAAGATATGGCTACACAACTGGGGAGCGTGGAAATGGACGCTGGAGGTAATTTGAGTCTGACCGAGACCACGTCGAATGTGCCGCTGGGGCTACGACTGCGGCTGCCGCTGGTTGCGGGGTTTTGTTTGCGTATTTTGGAATTCAACCCATTGCTGGACCCACGTCAGCGATAGTGCTCAAGTTAGGTAAACAATAGAAGTATACGAGGGGGGCTAAACATTGCAGTGGGTGGAGCCATAGCCGGGGCGATACGAGAGAGAAAGGGAGAAATTGTGCTCTATAGATTTCGTTGATGACTGAGTGTGTAGCGGAGCTCCACAACTCCTTAAGTCTGAGGAAGACTTAGCGCTCAAGGAGCAACTTTGGCTCAAAGGACCCGACTCAGACAGTCAACAAGCTCAGATCGCTTACGGTTCCTGTTCCAGGGGGACCAAACGATTCAAAAGAATCACAGCACAGATTGCTCAGGAGCAGCTAGCTTCACAGGTTTTGCTAGCTTCTACCGATCAAAGACGCCTCGTAAGGCACGTGTCTTATGTTGATCAAAAGGGGAACCGAAATTTATATCTTCTTTTAACCTAAAAGAATACCTTATAACAACGTAATTAACCGATTCGCTAATGTCCTAAATAAAACCTCTCAAAAAGTCTCGTAATCAATGGTTGATAGACAATGGTCTTCAACAATTAAAACTGTGTTCCAATATCACTTAAATGGATCCCCATCTCTTGTGTGCACCACACCTATTGTCGACTACCAGTCGACGTGTAACACCATTACACCCTTGTCCACCAGACTGACGATATTTCAAAACGTCAATCGAAGTCTTTCCTCGAAGAGGACTGTGTGTGTGCGCTTTGACCCCGAGGTTTAGCAAAACACGAAACATTATGGCACCGCCACCCCATGAGTTCCCGACTCTCTCTTCCTACCTCAGCATTGATGTGGAGGAGGACTATGGTAGTGATACCGACGTCCTTGATGAAGAAAGGACAGTTTCCGACTCACCAGTGGAAGCGGTAACGCCCCATACTGCACCGAACCCATTTGCCGAGCGGGGTGAAATGACCGCGCTAGTAGCGCAGCATCATGAAACAGATGGAAATGAACGCATCATCACCAACCCGCTCGATGAGCAACAGGAGTTAATTATCCAGCTAGAGGAGCGTGCTCTACGTCGCACTCATAATCAGACGGTTATTCGAAACCAAAGTGGTTACGTGTTTTTAACACCTGACGTGGAGCAACGTCTCCGACAAACGGAAGGCCGTATCCTTGCAATATGGTCCATTGGCCCAGAGACTACGTTGCCAGAAGACATCGCCTTGCTCCAGTCCTTACATGAGAGGTATCTCGAACCTTTCCTGACCACCCAAGGTCAATACAAGCCACACCTTGAGGGCTTGGCTCGTAATATTTCGTTTCGACCGATTAATGGCGTAACCATCTTGTTTTTTGCCGGCGAGGTGCCTGAAGAGGAGCACAATCAGTTCATCCGTTGGGTATACCGCACGCGGCATCTCAGCAGTGTCCCATTACTGAGGGCAAGTACCAGTGTGGCTGACGTTTGTCCTGGGTCGGAAGCTTCGGTACGAATACGCCAAGCTCAAGGCCAGAATCCAGTTGCGTAAACGTACGCGCTACGCTTCGGCTACGCCGATAGCCACGGGTTCCGACCCTAAGGCGCGGAGCAAGCCGCTACCTCCCACCATTATTGGTGGGAAGCGTCCTCAGTCGATGGAAGACCCTTGCCACGATGTTCTTAAACATCCACGGCGTATGGGCAATCCTGCCGAAGGGGTATCTTAAACTCCCACGAGTTCTCCGACTCCGGGTACCCTCGCCACTTCACCAGATACTGGTATTGACCCTGACGACGACGTCGTTTCAGGAGTCGCTCCACATGGAACTGGCGTTTCCTTTGCTCATCGAGCGGCGTCGGTCGTGGTCGGTGTACCGAGGGAGGAGTATGAGAAGGTGCTTCTCGAGCTGAGTGGTCTCCGTGAGACATTTGGTAAGACCCAGAGTTCGTTTGACGCGATGCGAGCCCGTGTTGAGGCATTGGAGCTGGGTCCAGCCCGTGTCCAGGCATTGGAGATGGACCAAGCCCGGATGGAGGCTCAGATTGACCTCCTGATTCGGATGCAACAGCCGATGGCAAAGCCAACCTACGCTATGCAAGCGCCTCCAAGTTCACGTGAGACGGATCCCGATACGGCTTAAGTAAACCAACGTAGAACACAGGGTGTGTGCGCAGTTTGTGCGGAAGGTTGAGCTTATACGCAAGTCCCTTCTTAGCGACGACCGTGAATGGTCCAATGAAGCGCGGACGCAACTTTGTCTTGAATACGGCAGACACTACATTTGTAGGTAAGTGAATATTATTGAGTAGAACTTGGTCTCCGACCTCATAACGTTCAATACAACCTCTTCCTTTAGCATCGGCTTGTACCTTCTGCTTGTCTTGGCTATCAGCCAATGCGTCACGAACATGTCGTAAGACATTCAATCGCGTTGCGAAAAACTCGCTTACCTGTTTTTGAATAGTAGCAGGGATGATATTAGCAAGCTGATCGGCCATCTCTCCCCCACCAAGCCCTGAATCACGTAGTGGTAGCGTTAGCGGAACTCAAGGGTTTGTGAGACCATTCACGAAGAACGGTGTGTAGGCGGTGGAGGCATGCACGGCGTTATTCAACGCAAACTCAACGACAGGGAGCATCGAACTCCGACGCTTAGGCATTTTAGCGCGAAAACTGCGCAAGATGTCACTGATGATGCGATTCACTCGCTCGGTTTGACCATCAGTCTGCGGATGATCCGCTGTAGCAATGTCCAAACGTGTGCCGAGCACCTTGAAGATGAATTTCAAAAACTTCCCAGTGAAGCGAGGATCTCTATCAGAGACATTTGCCAACGGCAAACCGTGTTGTCGAAGCACTCGATCGATAAACAGCGTAGCTGTACCCTCATTATCGATAAAATCCGGCACCGCCGCTAGATTGGCCATCTTGCTCAAACGGTCAACAAATACCACAATACTCGTATTTCCATACGAATCCTTCGGTAATCCGAACAGGAAATTCATGCTGATGAACTCCCAACACCCCTTGGGTACAGGCAAACTAGCCAGCGGCGCGGCCGCGTGAGGTGATGGTTTCACCCGTTGACACGTTTCACACGTACGCACATATGTGCTCACCCATTTGTATAGTTTGGGCCACCAATATCATTGGCTAACTGAGCTGTAGTTCTTCTCACGACCGAGATGGCCACTCAACGCAGTACCATGTGTCTCATAGAGGATCCGATACTTCAACTCCTTATCATGAGGGACAACGATGCGAGGGGTACCCGCAACATCTGTGCTATAGCATGACTGGCCTTAATCGATGGAATATCGATGTAGCCTCGCACGCAATCGGTACGACAATTCTATGCCTGAGTCCTTGAACTCCTCGCTCCCTAGAGCACGTAGCAGAGCTACACAATGTTCATCCTTGGCATAAGCCGTGCAAATTAGGTCCGTGACCGGCGACGACAGAGTCGTAACATGAGCAAGCTCATAGTCAGGCCTGCGTGACAACGTATCCGCCAAAGCATTCTGCTTGCCCGGCTTATGCTTCACCTCGAAGTTGTATTTGGCAAAGAAGGAAAACCAACGAGCCATTCTCTGAGAGAGGTGAGGCGACTGGGTCGCAGTGCGTAGTGACGCATGATATGTATAGATCACAAACGGCTTAGAGCCAAGAAGATGAACTCTGAATTTGACGAGAGCATACTTCATTGCAAGTAGCTCTTTGTCATGAACAGGATAGTTTTTTTCTGCAGCCTTCAGCTACCGAGAATCAAACGCAATGACGCGCTTCCGTCCATCAGAATCTGTCTGTAATCGAGCGCTGCCAATGACAAAGTCTGATGCGTCACAGACGACACTGAAAGATCGATCAGGATCAGGCAAAGCCAAGATTGGCGCATGAAGCAGACTCTCCTTTACTGCTTGAAAAGCATCATGCTCGGTGCTAGTCCAGCACCATTGCACATCCTTTTTAAAGAGATTGAATAATGGCCGAGCCATGTCTGCGTAATTAGCACTGTAATTGTGTAAGTAATTGGCAAATCCAAGCCACTTACGCAAGTCCTTTTGGTTCTTTGGAACCAGCCAATCAACAATGGCTTTTACTTAAGTGGGATACGCTCTAAGGCCTCGCTTACCGATAAAGCACCCTAAAAAGATTATCTCTTCTGCACCAAAGATGCGCTTAGACGCGTTGGCGTACAGCTTGTTCGTGCGCATGCACTCGAGCACCGCTCGTAAATGGTCAATGTGATTGTCCACATCCGACCGACCGTTAATAGCACGACCATGGACAAAGGTGTCATCAAAGTACTTCTGTGCATATCCTCGGTGAGGTCTGAACAACTGTGTCACAAGACGATTGAATGTAGCCGGGGTATTTGATCACCCTTGCGGCATAACAAGACACTCCCAGAGCATACCATTGGGAGTGCTGACCGCTGTCAGCGGAATATCGCTCTCTCGCATGAGCAGCTGGTAATAACCATCGACCAAGTCGAGCGCACTGTACATTGTACATCATTGTACATCCCACCATATTGTTCTGAAGAACATCCTTCCTCGGAATTTGTGTCTGTGACGGGATGGTGGTCGCATTAAGCTTATTGTAAGCACGAACAATGCGCCAATTCCCATTGGGCTTTTTGACACAGAAGGTCGGTGTGGAATGGGTAGATTTTCTCTCAGTACCATTTCTGCCGCGTGCTTTGCACGAAAGAAGTCTTCAATTACGTCACAATGTTCCTTTGGTAAAGGTCACTGCCGTGTTACGCAGTATTTAGATCCAGGAAGCAAGTCAATTTCATGACGTACACCTCTATCGGGTGGCAAGACGGACGGTGGGTTGTGACACACCACGTCCTGAAACTCCCTTACCAAAGGATAGAGCGGATCGAGAGGATCCTTAAGGATCGACGATCCACTACGGGCATCCAATGCCGCCTTTGTGTCCTCACAAACAGACTCGTTCAATAACGAGGATGAGTTCAACTCAATATCCGGCCGAATGACCACTAACTCGGGTAATTCTCCTGCCCGTAAGGCTTCGCTGAATTCGCCGTCAGACATTTCATCTGGGTCAAAGAGAGTATCCAAGGATGGAAGGGTCTCAAGACTAATGTTGCCATCAATCTGGCCAGTCAATCCATTGACAAGTGTATTTAGTGTATTATTACTATTATCACTTCGTGACTTCTTAGACGTGGGGCGCTCAACAGTTGCCACCCAACGCTGAGATTGTTTCCTCAAAGAAACCTTACGCCTCCTAGAGGCCGGGACAGGAGAGTACCCGTGGTTGCTATTCATCTTAGCACACTCTATACGAGAGTTTATGTCTTGAACGACATCTGGTGAAGTGTCACGTAACTCGAACTCTTCACCCAGTGGATTTACACTTGCCACCCCACGTACAGCATCCGGGCCTAGCCCTGAACACTCTGGCTTCTCGCCATCAATGTCATTACCGACATTCAGTGGGGTGCCACCTCGGCCGCCCTCACTCGGTTGAATTTCACGTGCAACCCCACTAACATCAGAGGAATTACAATCTTAATGTCTCGGCCCTAGTCCAACCATGCCTGCAGCATGCAGTGACTCAGTATCACAACGATATCACTCAACGGAGTATAACTCCCTTCACAGACGGTGAAAGAGCTCCGATCAATATTGATGTCATTGACATTGGAGCTAATTAACTCTGACATACCAATGTCCAGCACATTGGCATCTTCCGTCAATGGCTCTCGCCAATAGCGCTTTTGTTGCCTAGCAAAGGTGGGTTCATGACTCTCCAAAGCTTCGCTAGGAACATTGCGCGTGGCGCCTAAGGTCTTAGACCTCCAATCAATCCATGGCTCATGGCGTTCAAGCCAAGCCATACCCAGGCAGGATGAGATCATATCTCGAATCCAAATCGAGGACAAGACAGCGTTCAACGCTGTCAAAGTCCGAAAACTTTACACCTAAGTTCAACGGAATTTAGGCACCGTGACGCGACTACCAGTCGCTAAACGAACGGTGATCAAATCACCTTCATGTGCTTTGAGCGCTTCAGCGTATCGCTGACTTCCCTAAAGGGAACGACGTCGAACATAATTGCATGATGCTCCGGAGTCGATTAGGATCGACCAATGCTTCTCAAAGCCTTTAACCTTCGCCTCGGCGACTAACCTACCAGGCTTGTATCCACTCTCTGTGCTGGTGGGCACATAGCTCGGTGAGGCTAAGCCCTGTTTCACTCTATCTCGTAGAGAAGTGACAGAACCCAGTTCTACACCAGTAGGGCACCTCGCGCCTACTGGGTATCGACGTTTACCCGTACCATACCAGGTCTCTGGTTGAGGCTGGGGTTTCGAATCATAGGAGTCGAAACCGTCGTGTCGTGTTGTGTCGTTGCTTACGCAAAGTACAAGTGGTACGCAAGTGTTTGATGCTTCGCACATATAACAGCGTCTCACTTCCTGTCGTTGATCTGCAACATGAAGCTCCGCTTCACCTTCATCTTCATCATGGCTGAGATCCGTCGGTTCTGGCTTACAGTAAGCCGAGGTGCTCGCAGAGGTTGCCCTCGCAAAGCTTGGGTTGTACCCATTCCAACCAAGTCTGGCCGACTTGAAGTTGTGCTCAGCATTCAGAGCAATGCACACCGCCTCTTCAAAAGTAGAGGGATGTACCCGAAAGATCTGGGTCGTGGCAACGTCATTGCGAAGACCTTTCATGAAGCAAGTCACATAGACTGTCGCAGAGATAGGGTCATACTGCATAACAGCCATCAGAGTTCTCAACTCTTGGATATAGTCCATTAACTCATTCTTACCCTGACGGGTATACAAGAAGCGTGTGCTCACGCGATAAACCTGGTTAGGCGGCGAGAAAACTCGCAAAAGATCTAACTTAAGAGAATTCCATGTGGGAAACGCCAAGTAGATCGACGTGCCACACGTCAGAGACCACTCTCTAGCTCTTCCATCGAGCTTGGAGATATCCAGCTAGTCCGCTGGTACTTAAGTGAGATAGGTCCAGAGATCATGGCCATCTCAATCTCACGGATCCAGAGGGTGAGGTTTCCCCCTCCTTCCCGGAGTAAAGTTTACCGTCCACCCGAAGGTGACTAGGCTTATCCTCTTCTGGTGGCATTGCCACGTATCGTGTCGGCATAGCCGACGCTACTTGGTTTTGAACCTGTACTAACAGAACCGTTTCATACTGCATGAAAGTCTCGACTCGGGATTTTATCACATCAGGACCTTGTGCAGCTAGGAACTCCACATACTCTGGGCCTACGGCCTCGGTCAGCTTATCAAGCGCGACCTTTTGGTCCTCAGAGAGGGGTGTGGATTGCTTCATCCTCACAGAGGATCAGTCCTTACCGACTCAAGCGTAGATTGACTACAAGTGCTACCAAGTGTAGCGGAGCTCCACAACTCCTTAAGTCAGAGGAAGACTTAGCGCTCAAGGAGCAACTTTGGCTCAAAGGACCCGACTCAGACAGTCAACAAGCTCAGATCGCTTACGGTTCCTGTTCCAGGGGGACCAAACGATTCAAAAGAATCACAGCACAGATTGCTCAGGAGCAGCTAGCTTCACAGGTATTGCTAGCTTCTACCGATCAAAGACGCCTCGTAAGGCACGTGTCTTATGTTGATCAAAAGGGGAACCGAAATTTATATCTTCTTTTAACCTAAAGAATACCTTATAACAACGTAATTAACCGATTCGCTAATGTCTTAAATAAAACCTCTCAAAAAGTCTCGTAATCAATGGTTGATAGACAACAGTCTTCAACAGTTAAAACTGTGTTCTAATATCACTTAAATGGATCCCCATCTCTTGTGTGCACCACACCTATTGTCGACTACCAGTCGACGTGTAACACCGTGACAGAGTGACCAACAGACTAAACCACATTTTGTTGTGTTCATTGCCATAGCTGGTATTTTCCTTTTTTTGGTTGTTGCTGATGTTGGGCAGACCTACGCTGGTGTCGCGTTCTGGGAGTTTGGTAACGTTTTGGCTGGTGCCAAGTTTTTACTGCCAAGTTTTTACTACCGGTACTGTCCAAGTACGTGAATATGCGTAAGAAATGATGAGGTACGAGAACTGACTGCTGATGAAATTATGTTGTGGCGATTATTGCAGGGTGCTTGGAGCGATCATGCCCACCAAGATTGGGTCTATGTTAATAAAGGTGGATATGAAGCCGTCGATTGACTCGGATGTCTAAGCTTCTCATGATTAAGCAAAACGAAGGCCACACGGAGAGGTTTATAAAAACACATGATGCGACTCACAGTGTATGAGATCAACCCGGCGTTGCTTGCGTCTTTTACTGGCGAAATACACCAGGTACTTGCGATGCTGTGTGGAATACACACCACCGATTAGTGAGCGAAATGATCTATGTTGTTAACGATACTGCAGTGTACGGCATCGGTATACTTGAGTTCACGCTGGCCCTAGCCGTCCTATTTGCCATCGGCGTTTATTGTGGTGTTTCAACATGGATTCACTTGGTACTTTTCCTCTTGAGAGAGTACAAGCAGGTTGGTAATCTGTGCGGCTGCTTATAAGTTTTGTGTTACACGGCTTTCTAGCGCCGCGTGTGCATTTTGGATTCGATAGAGCATGAACGACCACACCATTGACTCCAAGTGGCGTGGGTTGGTCTGATTTCTGCTCGCACTAAGTATCTTAGGCGCAAAGTCGTCGTTGGATTACTTTTAATTGACGCCAATAGATGGTGCCGAGGATACATGATCTTGCCGACGTGATGCTAAGGAGATCGTCAATAGTTCAGATTAGCAACTAATGGACGTGTAAAGAATGTATTTCAGATATGAGAGATTTTAATAGCAGCCCTAAACATTTCAAGCAAGTCAGCTATACACAGGTTGGTTGTTCTGAAAGTGTTCAATAAATTATATTTTAATTAGCCTTTTGACCAATCAGAGGATTTATTTTGAAAGAGTGGAGGATAATTAAACAAAGGCAGGGAAGAAATAACGAAATAATTCAATTACAAACTAGACTTATACCTGCTACCCGTTAGCCTTGTTAGATATATAAACGCATTTCCGTAAGCTGCCTGGCAATCGATTTTACTCTTTAAATAATCATTCATTATTCCGATCATTTAGATGAGATTATCATCTCCTTCCACTGATGCAGCAGCTTCTGCTTATGTACATATTATTTTTTTTGCCAAAGACGAAGAGGCCTTGTCATGGAGATGTAAGAGCAAACATCGACCGGGCCCTTCGGCATCCAGAAGGAGCCTGTAGCGGCCGTCAAACAGCACTCCGTACGCCAAGGATTTGCCTTCAGCATCTACCGCAGCAATAGAGTTGGCACCAAGCGCCGGTTTTCGTGCTGTTCATAGGTAAAACACTACAAGCGATCACACTATCGACCTATGGCATTGCAAGATCGTTCAACTAAAATGGTCGGATGTTTGTATGAGATTGCGATCTCATATGACAAACACGCTCCAGAATAAACCGCCTGGTCGACGCTTTCTGTGAATGAATGCTACAATGGCCATACCGGATGTATTGATAAAACCATGATCTCGGCACTTCCTGCGGCTCGTCGTGCAACGAAAGAAGAGAAAGATGTCGACGCCAAGGTAATATAGATACATAAAGATGGAGATACTCCACCGGTAAGTAGTGTGCATACGACACTCTTAAAGCAACTATTTTTTATTTAACGCTCAGTATTTTCTTTGGAGGTGTGCATATATAACTCTTATAAAGCAACTTATATACATTTTTATTTCCTTTTTAGATCCTTCGCTAAGTTATAGTTAACCATTTCAATCGGATGAACGTCTTGATAAAAGCAAATTATGTACATAATATCGTTAAAAAGGCAAACTTGAAGGCCCTGAGCGGTAAGACTCACACGTAGGCGTTGGTGGAGTACCTTAAATAATCAAGGGATTCATGCTACGGTCGCGGTGGACGAAGCCAAGCACTTCCAGCATCTCTTTTAGCAATCAAAAAATCCAGTGGAATTCATCCGCCTATATAACAAGGTTGTTGTCATTGATTGCACTTACAAGACGTATGCTTACGGCCTCCCACTACTACGCGCGGTTGGGTTTACGTGTACAAACCAGACTTTTACTGCTGCAAGTGAATTCATGAATGGAGAAGCATTTATCGACTACGTATGGATGCTTAACGAGATCGACATGATTCTTCCTCAGGCTCCAAATATTCACGTCGTCGATTGCGACTTTGGCCTCATTATGGCTATTACTGAGAAATGGCTACGCGCATTTTTCATAATCTGTCGGGTCCATATTGCGAGCAATATTATTACCCGTTGTCGAAGAAATTTTTCGAATGCCGGTGAAGATGGTTGGATAGATTTCATGAAACGCTGAAATGCTTTGTTCATGCGTCTACAGAAGGTCTGTTTATGCAGCTTTAGCAACAGCTCCCAACTATTGCAGTAAGTTCTTTATCGCACGAAGTTATAATATGTTTGGTCGATAGTTATATTTTAAAATTAGTATGTATTTGGTGTTTAATTAATTATACAGGAAGATAGAACAATTGCATACCTCGGTAAGAACAAGTTCCCTCTTCGACACCATTAGCTTCATTCAGCATCGACTGATTCCAACATTTTGGACACACAGTCACCTTACGAGTTGAGGGTGCACTTCACACAAACAAGAAATGGCTTAACAGCGCAAGCGGAACTCTATCGCAAGATATCGCGATACGCGCTGGTGCTCCTAGAAAAACATAATATGCTCGACCTTGATCGTGAGAACCCTTAAGACGTGGACTGGCTAATAATCAAGCGCCCTGGGGAATCCATGTGCACACGTAATCTTCTGCCACATAGACACAATACAACCCATTGTAGTAAGTGAATTCGTTGAACAATGGCGATTGGATATCGACAGAAAAGACAACACTTTCGACCCCTAGATTTTTCGTTATCCTTCCCTCCTTCCGCATCAAGGTAACAAATTCTCGAAAGCGGTCTCACCAGAGATCCACGACGCGCCATCCGTTGGGTTTCGATCTAGTGGAGAGGCAGCCCGCTTGCAACACTTGCACCCATTGCCTTAAAATCGGCCACAACCGGCTTCAGTGTCCCTCACGTGCGATGATTGATCCTGTCCAAGCCAAAGACGCGTAAATCCCGTCTAATGCGTTACAAGTGCCGCTATCGCGACTCGCGCACTTATACATACCGCCGCCATCTTACCTTTTGCTCCGTAACGCGACGACGCAGCCAACACGCCTCTGCAGACACTGTTTCGTCCGGTGCCGCTGCTTTTCCAACCGCTGCAGACTTTTCCGTCACGCCCTTGTCTACCACCTGCGCCGTAGCAAGAGCCGTCGCCTCGCAACTGAAGACTGCAGTCCGTTTAGAAAGCGGAGTGTCCTACTAATCTTAGAAACGTTTCTATTGAAGTTTAACAGAAAGTAGTATATCTTAACTCTTTTTGGTATGTGAAAAGAGGCTAATGGATACCTATACCGCAATACAGTTTTATTAGGCGAGCACCTAGGTTATTTTCGATTTACCCTCTTTAAGCAACAACGGAGCGAGACGAGGACCTCCTACAAGCCAGTGATCTGGTCCTCTGACCTTGGACGGGAAGTCCCTCCTTTGTGGGGCCAAGGTTAAAGGGGGAGGCCTCTTCTCCGCTGCGCGTGCTACGGGAGGCTACGCAGCGTGCGACCCGAAAGGGAAGCAACCCGCCGGTACCCCATGGTGAGGGCCTCGTCGACACGGCTCGACCTGCCTCCCCCAGAGCGCAAGCAAGTACCTACACTTCCACCTCCGCCTCCCGTATGCCGCTTCGTGCGCCGAGCGCGATTTCGGGTCCCACGGAGTGAAAATACTACGAACGTGAAGCTGACCGTGGGAATAGAGGCTCGGAAGTTTATGCCAGGGTCAAGTCAAGTTGGCTCGACTGGGACAGCTCGAGTGGTGCTCAGCCTCACCTTTGAGCGCCCTTTTTCCTATGTGCACCCGGGCTTGATTGCCGGTCCCCGTGCCCTATGCGAGTGGCCTCCGCTCGTGAAGCCCTTTGTTTGAGCCAGGAGAATGGACCGGTTGAAGGAATAACGATGTGTTCATGGTAGACGTAAGGCCTGATTCCATGCTGACAACTCGATAACCGATTGTCTACGGTTGTAATCGACTGTCTGATCATCTCAACCAACGACGCCCGATACCATGCTTCGTTTCTCAATGTCGACGTACTGACCGTTGTCCAGTCTGACTGCGATGAGCGGCGGTGGTGAGCACCGACTTGGCGGGAAGTCAGTTGTGGCAAACTTCGCGTCATGCATTCCGAAGAGCTGGTCGGTCCTTAACATATCGAATGCGACTTTGTGAGGAAGGCAGGGGCTAAATCGTGAGCCTGTTCCGGGTAACAAGCGAGATTAGTTGAACGCTATGATAAATATCCAGCGAATCGGTCGCGGTCCGATAACAGGTCCGTGTAACGGGGCACACCCTTGCGTAACTTAACGCAAGGGATTTGGGTGCCCCGACGGACGTACACGTGGCGAGCGAGGAAGCGTAGGTAGGGTAAAAGTAGAACTGTTATATTAATAAATTAAGTCTTTAAACTACTGTCTCTTCGTTTGACTTAATTCAATTATACTAATATAACTGCATGTATGGTGACGTCTCGTCACCACTCATTGCGCGCGTCTTGC